>JAMKCH010015919.1:0-69176 GCA_023653785.1 Ophioderma brevispina
CCTATTTTTGGTGAATTTTTGCAAAATTTTCTAAAAAGACCACATGTTTTGGAAAATTTTGCATACAAATTTGTCACCCGAAAAAAACCCTACTTTGGGGCATGTTGGCTGTCTCTCACCCAAATACCCCTATTTGTTTCATTCCTCTGTCACCGAATGCCCCCGGGTTTGGAAGCGCCAGCCTTACACCTATACCCGGCACCCATATCCATTTCATTATATGATCCCGCCACCGGATATACGGTACGTCGCGTAATTATTCCCAAGGAATGGTGTTACAACACAATACTGAACGATAAACCATGCCACAGTGTACACGTTTACAATCGTGTAACAACGATTCAACTTGGCAACAGCGCCAATGTGCACCACATGCTTACACATTGAAAGCGTGACCAAAATGATGCAAGCAAAATGCCATTAAAACCTAGGGGTGTCCACCTCAAAACAAAGCTGTCATCTCTATAGAACATATTTCTACATCAAATGGTGACATAATCTTTGGAAGACACCCTCTAGAATTTTTGTAAAAAATGGTTAAAGTTGAGGAAATTTCGCATTTTTGCATAGCGATGATCAAACTCGTGAGGGATTATGGGTAGTTTGGCAAGGCGAAATTAATAAACGACAACATTTTTATCACGCGCAGCTAGGAGTCACGCAGGCGGCGGTAATTTAAAGAGACACTGGCACATTTGAAAAATAGTGCGCCCTCAAGATTTTTCAAAATTAGCCCTAAAATGATTAAGACCAAATCAGCGTCCTTATGGGTAAACACAACGATTTTATAATTAATGTCGCCGGCGACATTAATTCAGCAGACGACGGAAATGGCGTTAAACACAAGAAACGCACGCCGTATGCATGTTTCCCACGGCGTGCACTCTGTTTGACCGGTCTGTCAACTTTGTGGTTTTAATATCTATGAGTACGAACCTATGATATTCATGTAATATACATATTTGTTGATTAAAGTTATGGAAAACTTAAAAGTTAGCCTACAAATGACCTAGATGTCTTTAACCTCTTATTAACGTCCCTGTCTGTTTTGAGTATGTTATTTGTATGTTTAAAATGTAGCTCTATTCTTCCAATGGCCTAGATTTGAGAACAAATTGAAGACATTTCATATTTTGTGAAAATGTGCCAGTGCCGCTTTAAGCAAAAAAATCTTTCCTGAATGTAGGGTTTTTATTGACTCACTCTGTAATTTTGTTGAGCGAGTTTGCATTAAGTGCATGTAATATTTACTTGTTTTACATACATAGGCCCTAATTGCAGAAGAATAAAATTAACTTATTTTGGGGTAGAATTTGACACAGAAGTGTATTGAGAAAAAAAAAATATTTGCTAAAATCTTTACTCCATTATGTAGTAAAATAATGACACAGCAGCTTGGTGAATCTTTGCAAATTTACAAACTAATAAGGCTAGTCTCTGACTTAAACCATTGCATTAAAATAATAACTATAATTCACGTTAATACGTGGATCCTGGGTTTCCTACCGGAAATCATTTTTTACCGAAATTTCTATCCCACAATGCACCAACGATGTACGAGTAGATATGCATCACTCCATGCACGCTCGCGGTTTAGTGCGCCTCCTTTAAACTACGCGCACATTTTGTGGCGCAAAAATTAGAAGGCAATCAAAGAGTACTCGTTACTGGTAAAATTATGTACAGCAAACGGTTTTTCGCACAGTTATGACAGAAAAATGACCGTATGACACAAAACACCATAGAATATATATGCGCTATTTATTTTATCTACTCGTACATCGTTGGTGCATTGTGAGATAGAATTTCGGTAAAAAAATTATTTCCGGTAGGAAACCCAGGATCCACGTATTGAATGTAACGTATTTTATGATCATCTTTTGAAGTGCTGTGTCAAGCTTAATTCTCAGTGAGATTATCAGAAACAAAGAATATCAAAATAATCGTTTTTTGTGGTTATAAGCCTGTTTGCTAGCCTTTTCTTGTGTAGTGTACCATGCAGGGCTCTGACATGTTACCTTTTGGGCGCATTTAAAATTACAACATCGACGTTGTTTGTGTATTGGTGTTTTGTTGTAGGCTTAGTAGGTGGTTCCTATGCTTGAGGTACAAAGATTATGTGAAGAGGTGCTAATAGGTAACTTCGAACTGAGCCGCTATGTATCGTGGGTAATGCGCGTTTTTCACCCGTGGCCAAGAATATTGCTTAGGACCAGAAACTTTCAGACCGCAGACTCTACCGATTCTGGTTTTGCGATTTCTACAATGCATCTGACACACTCTTTTCTGACACACTTATGAATTCGGAAACCCTTCACGGATTAAAGCACATGTTTATTTCTTTAAGGTTTCCGAATTCATAAGTGTGTCAAAAAAGTGTGTCAGATGAGTCAGGTTACGGAAACTCCACTTACTGCCAATGCTGCTGTCAAATGTGAGCAATAAAAATTAAATTTATTATTTGGGCTGCAAATTAGGCGAGATGCCCAGTTTTAGGAGCAAAGTATTGCCTCGGAGGAAAGATTCCGACGGAACATGTCGCACGCAAAAATATCTTAGACGGCACGCAATATTCATATTTTACTAAACAAACCTCACATGGAACATTTATAAGCCGCACGGGAGAAATCTTTTATAGCCAATTAGCAGTATTGATCGATCAATATCGTCTTATTGTCTGGGATCACTCTTTGGCCTGGGGTCGTGTGTGGTCGCCGCTACATTTATCTCATTTGTAAACAGTTTATTTATTCATTGCCCCACTTAAAATTTATGAGCCATCGATAATTGCGTTCGTCTGGAGACTGATAATAGGGCATTGAGTACCAATTACGGGATTACATTGCGTGTGAGGTTAACTTAAGTACGTCCACACGGAAGGAAAGGTGAGTGTTTATTTTAGATATACAAGACTCGCACGGAACAATTTTGTAATTTTATAATCGTTCCCTCCGACGCAATATCTTCCTCGTGAAACTGGGAATCCCGCCTTAGTGGCAAAACATTATTTTCAAAACACGCAAAAATTGGGCAAAAAGATGGAAAAATCAAATAAGCCTAAAACTTATTTTATGTTGATATCTGCTCTAGAAGAACCAAATTACATATATTTATCACAAAACTTGTAGTTTTAGACAATCCTGTATTTTTTACGGGTGTTACAACATACACATCATTTTCCCATAGAGTAACGGCTAAGCAAACGTTCACAATGAAATTGTTTTCAGCTCATAAAGGGTTAATTATTTTTATTGTTAGCATTCGTTATTCGTTTGTGTTTTTGGCGACAGGGAATCATCCCGTCGGGGGGTTGGTCGGACGAGGATTAATCAAGTTTTACGGACCCCTAAGTTCGAAACAAAAATTATATCATGTATCTCACATTCGATGTTTTTGTGTGGAAAAAGAAATGAAATGTTCACATGTGTCAACATTTGGAGTCAGAAAATAAATGCAACACAACCCTGGTATGACATTTTTACTTTTAACATAAAGCACAGATATATCAAAGAGAGTTTCAATACATTGTTCTTTCTGATCGTATCTCATCGGGAAAAATAAGATTAGTGTGTTTTGTGTAATTCGGCTCTTTTATAGCAAAACTACGAATCTCAAAATCGGCCTTTTGAGATATTTACCTTTAAAACTTCATCCGTTTGCATTTTCTTATACATACAAATTCAGCTGGATTGAATACATTTTATATCAGTTTATCTATATTCTTAAATTTTGAGGGTTAATGCTTAAACTATATATTTGAGAATTGCAACACAACTTCTCAAATAACGTAGTTTTGCCACAAAACACGATTTGTTAGAAAATTTCCGAGTCCTTTAATTTGGCAATGGCGCATGCGCTCTATTCTGTCGTGTCGAATTCGTGTCATTACTATATTGATATCACCTTACGGAAACGTATCATATTTACCATTCAAGCATACAACACCGGCATCAGCATTACGGCATTCACACTCAGCGGTGATTGCATCAATACAATCAAATACCGACGTATCTTCAGGTACGCAATTGAAAGAAAGAAATTTCGGAATTGTTTTATTTTGAATAGGGATCACGGCCGTCTTTGCAGCAATGGTATAGCCAAGAGACTGACATACAATATCAGCTGCTCGGATATTCCACGTGTTAGTGCAAACTCGTCCCCAGGATGAAACACCGTCGTAAACTTCGACTATAGCTGTTTTATTGGGATCACCAATGAGACGGAATGGGAATATTTTATCTGTGCAGTGAAAAAAAGAATGGTTTATTAAATCTGTTATATTACCCTCAAAATTTTGATTAAAATATTATTTTCTCCATTTTGTTTGAGAAAAGATTTCTCACGGGAAATGTACTTTGTTTATGATAAAAAGAAAGCAGGGGATTCCCCTAGTGTTGTTTGTGCAAGGTGCTCCTGTTAAATAGATTGCACAAGGGGAGAAATGGGAATTCCCCAAGATGTAACTTGAAAACTAAGTCACTGGTTTATGCTTTAAGATCAAAACATATTACATGACCCAGGGAATTGCCCATGGAAGTTAAAATGGAAAATATTGCAATTCAGATGATGTAAGTTTTGATATCGGATTGACCAGTGCTGCGTTATGGTTAGGCATGATGCTGTGGTAATATCTATTTAGACTTGGAACTTTTGAAATCGGTATAAAGCAGAGTTGCAAAAGATTTGATTAGCCAGCAGTTGTAATCAAGAGCTATACTCATGTATAGTTATAGCTAGTTTAATTCACAATAATGTTAGATTATGCTTCACATAGTGGCAGGATTTATAATACTTTGGAGCCCATCGGAGCTTGATAGCTATAAACTGTTTGCTGTCGTATTTTAAGCCAGAAGAGCTTTAGTTTTGGAACAAAAGGGGATTCTAGTTTGTGGTCCTATAGAGGAAATTAGCGACCAGACCTGTTGGTGGTAAGATACAGGATTGTATTGCAGAATATTAGTCTCGTGGAGGGGGAAAAAACTCCGTCATTTGAATGACTTGACAAAATTACCTTCACGTCTCAGAAGATTTCGCATGGAATATATCATGGATATTTATGTGAACTTATGCGCGGTCATTTGGAGCCTTCGCTGCGAGGAAATCATCGTTGAACTAACGCTTTAAACACAGGACACTAGAGAAATCTTAAGTATAAAATTGTGTGTAATTTTAATATATGTACTATGCTTTTTGACACTACCCAATCTTGAAACCAAACAATTAAAAATCATTAAATCTTGTTAATGTAAAAATTCAGATACTGTTGCACAAGGCTCATTATGTATTGTGTTGAAAGTGTTTGACCTTTGGACGTCTACGAGACGTCATTAACACTCTATCAAAAAGCATCACAATCATCAAATCACCAAAGTCAATACCTTTTAAACTTATAGAGCGAAAAAAAGCAATTAAGCGTATTTCCAAATTCGGTCAAAGGTCATTTAAAGGATTAGGAAGTCAATCTGTGTACACGCTACAAGAGTCTTGGCCACGGCTTTTCCTGACCAGGTATGAATTAAAATTGATCGATTAAGCCCAAATGAATTGGTCAAGCTTGAGTTGCCAAAAAAAAAGTCATAGCGGGACCAATAATATTGGGCGAAAATCATTCAATTTTATCATTATCCTGTTTTGGCTCCGATATTTTCACACACTTGGACTACTCCAAAAAATGAATAATGAAGCTAATAGGTCAATAGAGGTGACAACGAGTAAATATTAACATTTCAATAATAAAAATGGGGGCAGGAGTCACACTGTGATCCAGTAGACGACGAAACGAAGCATTGTAATCGTATTACAATAAATAGGGTCAAGGGTCACATAAGGAGTCACGGATCAAATTCCTAACGATTCGACAGGAATCCCCACACAAACATTACTCAGCCGACTGACATCAAAACTCCAAAAGCAAGAAAACTTTAGACGAATAAATAATATAAAAACGTTTAAGATAGCTCGCAATGGTCTTTATTGCCCCCTCTTAGACCGTTACAAGAAAATCGAGCTAGCCGTATTCAACAAAAAAAAAAAAAACATTTTCAAAATTGTTGACAGGCACATTCCGCACATAGCAGTTTTATCAACCAGTACCTAACGTGGCATGGGTGCACAGATTCACTATTAGCCCAATCATGGAAAAAGTGGCATAGGATGTGGAAATAAAAATTGCCTGCGAGCTGCCTTATTAACGGAAATATCTGTTCACCGTCGGAATCATTGACGTTTTGTTAGCTTTTTATGATCATCATGATCATCAAGCTATGTCACTACAGCTGTGCGTTAGCCCTCCTCCCAACATTTCCCATCTGGGATTTGATCTTGCCTTTCTTGACCTAGCTGTATGTACCCTGTAATGCCATCTCGGCAACGCCTTTTCTGCCTTCATCTCTACTTTCGGCCACATGTTGTCTTGTTGTTCTGGATAAATGCCCAGACAATCTCCATTTTATTCTTTCATTTCTGGATAATGCCTTTCAATTCTGTATTTGTCTAATATAATTTCGTTTGTTTTCTGGCGAACTATTTGTCTCCTAGCGGTAGATTAAGCATGTTCCTTTCCATTGCCGTTTGGGCTGTATTAATCAATTTAGGTTCCATTCCTATTTGGTTGACCATGTTTTAAGGCTCCCAACAAACAACATGTTTTTGGGCATTCCAAAGCATCTCCACCTGCATGGGACCTCCTCAACTGTGTTGGTATCCACTTTAGCGTTTGTTCCAGTTATGTATAGCTTCCAACTTTCCGATGTATGATCCTCTGCTGTGTTAATTGTAGCTGTATTATGCATGTCCAGCTAAGGATGAATGGATATGGGTGGAGAAGGTCGATTTTCGATTTCTCAGAGCCTATTGAACCATACATTAGCATTTGTGCTTTTATTAGCTGGGCCAATATTTTGATTAGGGATCGGTGTCTATACATGTAGATTTTCCAGGGTATAGGTCGGTGGTTTCTTTAAAATATAACAACCATTTTTTTTCAGAAGAGGGCCCCATTAAAAAACAAAAACAAACATATTTGCACCAGTTTGCTAGTAAACTAAACCTGGGAATTATAAAGCTTCAAATGATTTATGTGTCGCCAAAAAGAACCATAACATCTCGAATGATTGTAAAGAACGATGGTATGCTTATCTATTTCATTTGTGAATCTAAACTAGTGTTTTATCATAAAACTAAATGCTGCCAGTAAGTCGTTTAGTCACAGTATCACGATTTACAAATACATATACACTACGAAATATAAAATTTTTGGTTTACAGACAGTCCAAATAATGTAACTTTATTTTCTATTATTTTTTCCGAATTTATTCACGGCATTGGATATACATGCACCTTCAGTGGGACCGTTTACGCAGGGTCTATTGTGGTGTTGCGACTGCAAACGCACTACTTGCCATTCCATGTACAAGTATAGACAAAACCGCATGGAAAGCTCCCTCATAATAGGTGATGTGATCAAAAGAGATTAAAGATTGAATACGGGTCCGGAAAGTGTGTCGTCTGTGTCACAGACTGCGACAGATATTATCTAAATTAATACTGCGCGAGCGATTACTTATACAGTCCGTCTAGCGAATGTAGCAAATGAAATAAATCTAAACTATCCCGGAAAACGAAGGGGTTTATGGAGATTTTTGCAATCAGAGGGCCGTTAAATGTTTTCGTGTTTTGAATATGTATGAATGGGTCTGAACCTAAAGAACCTAGCGAGAAAATTGAACGTGTTGGTCGGGTACTTCGGTATACTCGCAAAACACGGAAAAGTGAAACACGCACTCGCCTAAGGCCTCATCCCTTTTTCCCACATGCCTTTCTGTATTTTTCTAGTCTTGAGGATTTTTAAACGCTGGTTTCAATTTACGCCCAACTTTTTTTCCATTTTTTGTTTGTTGTAGAAAAGGATATACGACTTATCGGACAACCGCCGTAAGGATTTGCATAGGACTTTGATTCGCATATCGGATGTGATCGTCAGTTTAGATTACAATGTTGTAGTGTGTAAAATGGTTTTTTACTTCCGCGAAGGATATGTAATCCCAAAGTTAGCATCATTTCCTTGATCCCCATGGCCAAATAAATGGACGGCGTAATACCGTGCCTGAGGTTATGTACTTATACATGGAAATGATGGAAGTGATTGTTAGATCGAAGAAATATTGTCAATGTTTCACATATTAATGTCACATAAATTTATAATGATTAGTCATTTGAACATTAAAAAGGTTAAAAAGGTATCCCGTTTTGAATGTGTTTCTAATTTAAAGCAGGGGTAGGGGGTTGGCTACATTTTGTGACCCCACTTTTCTGGCCCCCAAGTTCAATCAGCAAGCCTTGACAGGATAAAGTACAGTATCCTGCATTTTATTCCGTCAAGGGCTGCCCGGAATTCAAATGGGAGCAGACAAAGGGGGTGCAGTAGAGTAAATGTACCAACCCCAGGTAAGGTACTTCTTTGACGCATTGCACTTCACTTCAAGATGGTATTTTCTTTCGCACTTCAAACATTTCAGTCTTTTTTCATTTTTTTTTCGTAAGGTAAGACCAACAAACCAAAGTAGTAAACGACAAAACATACCAGGTCGACAGTTCGCTGGTCATTCTTGAAAAGGATGCCATTTGCTCCGCCGCAATTTCACAAATTAATCCGTGACGGAAATGACCTAAATGGCATCATTCCGAGAATGAACCCAGCTCTCAACGTTTTGAGTTAATATAGCTTTTCCATGTTAATTTCGCACTTGTTATTGATTTAATAAAATGTATAGTATAGTATAGTAAGTATGGATTAGTATGTGAAAAATGTGAAAAATGTGAATCGCGAGAAACACAAATCCCAATGTAATTTTTCGGTAACTGATATTCATGTTGGTGTCATTGTATTTCAAACTTTGTGTCATGATTTTCGTCCATGTCGACGAATTCGCCCGTCAATATCAAGACCGGCGTTATTAAAAGCAAATTCGTCATTTTTCATGATATTCCCTATCCTGTCTTTCAATTTAGTCACGTGGGTTGTAGGCCTATTTTATTAACATAAATATGTTCTCTTTGGGGGATGGTTCTGAAGGTTTTTCCTCCAATGTATCTTCAAAACGTGCTAATTTCCCTTGCCTTAACGTTTTAGCCTTTCCGCCTGAAAAGTACGCAAATAAGTGAATTTACCCCAATTATGTTAAATAAGGAAATATATAAACATTGTCAATTAATATAAAACATTGAATCCTTGATAAAAATATGTATGTTTATCTTTTTGTTGAACTTTGAATTTTTATGATTGTGACTATTTTGGCTTAACCGTTTTTTTTATAAAATGGCGGAATTTTACTTCTTTATGACCACCCCCATAGATAGAAGATTATTCAAATAAGCATAGTGAAACCTCACCCGCAGCTTTTTCTTAGACGCAGGCTGCACTATAATTGGACGAGGCCCGATAAGGTGAGAACAATAAGAAATAAAAACACCTTATTTCATTAATGATTACCCGACGAATATGAAGACAAGATTTCTTAAAATCAATATAAAAGACTAAATTCGCTTTTTCTATTCAGTAGTCATCGCCACGAGGGACGATTTTGTTCAAAGGATTTGACAGGAATATCAACGACATACAGTTGAAATACAATGACACAAAAAAATAAAAATTAGTTACTGAAAAGTTAAATCGGTTTTGCGGTTCTCGCGATTCACATTTTTAGGACGAAATCCAATTTGTCTGGTGTATTAAAATCATTAAAAAGTGGCGGAAAATAAAACTGGGAAAAACCTTTATATTTGTTATATTAAATCCTGGAACTTTAAGACTGTAACAATAGCACCATACATACCTCGTAAAAAACAACGCAAACTCACAGAATTCCTGACATTATGCAAAGCGCCTCACTGGAATTGCCAACAACTCCTCTCTCCTAAAATCATACGTGGCCCTGGTAGAGAATATTACTACCGTATCCAAATTCCCAACATATTCATCCCGATAATAAGGATAAAAAATTAGAAATCCATTTCCTTGCAGATCCCAAAACTGCTGTCTTTTCAAAGAAATTAAGGGTGCTCGTTCGATGATGCCCTGATAACATATCGATACCCATTACTGGTTCTTATTCCAACCGACCTTCAGTTGGTGCAGATCCGTTGACCAATCGCCATTTTAAGATCTATTGATGAAGAGGTGAAAATTTGTTACACAAATGACCATAATTATTTAGATGATGTGGTAGAAATGTTCAAAGTAAGTGATTGGCCTATGGGGTTGTTGCTTGAAGAAGTACTACACTGATCAATGGCGTTATTGTAATAAATTGAATGCGGTTGAATACGCGACTGAACAAAACAAACTGCCGGGACAAGAACCAATAGCTGCGATGACGTCAAAGTCATCTCAGTTTATTGATTTAAAGTTAGAAAAGTGTTTGTTTAAATTGGCGGTCGAGTTACAGTGTCATCACTATTTAAAAAAACAAACACAAAACCTGGTTCGTCTAAAATTGCCATTGGTATGTATGGTATTTCCGTATGTATTTCAGAATTACCGCCCTATTTATCAGAAGTACCACTGCTTAGCAGTGTAATTATATTCATATTTTATTCAAAAATTCACCATTTTTTAGCATCTACTACCATCACTGTACGCACATTCTATACTTCTACTGCCCTAGAACCTATAGGGTGAGTGCAGGTAACAGACCCGGGATGATCCCCTACTCTTTTCGATAAGGTCTGCAATTTTTACGTGCTCAGGGATGACTCGTCTGAAACACGGGACCACAATTTACATGACTCTCCGAACCATGAGGCTCCGGGCACCCGTTGCATACACTTGCATATTCTAGGCAATGGGTGGGAGCGAGGAGAAATTCCATAATCACACTTATTGAATTATGCAATTTCCTACCTTATAGGAACTATTTTAGTATGACCAAGAAGCAGAAAACAAAATCATTCCATATATCTACTAATTATGTCAACATGCACAGCTGCATTATTCACACACACGACAGACAGACTACAGTGCTATTATGTGAGTTAAAATTGGACAGATTGGTTAAAAAGAGCGAATTAGACGCAAGTGAAGGAATAATGAGGGCTAAGTTGTTTATTTAAAACATGTCATTAGGCAGCAAAATGTTGAATACAGACGGTAAACGTAAAACATAACCAGTTTGGCCTCTTGATATGTTATTGATCATGTGGATACAAAATGCCTCTTCTCCTAAACAATGGACTGTGTCCATTTGGAAGTTTTGGAAATTTCACGGTCGCTTGGATTTATTATGGTTCATTACAGCAAATCATCTACTGTTATTTTTATTGCAGGATTTTGCTTAGTTATTTTTATCTGTGGCGAAAACTTCTGTTTCGTCATAAAAGGGTTTGTGATGTCACAAAAAAAAAATGGGTTTCGTACACAAACACAAACCCTTGGAATTTGTAAGTGTGAATCAAAACCCTGGGATTTGGTATCGTTGCAAAACCCTCGTCTTTGTAAGCAAAACCATGAGTTTGGCACAAACCTTAGATTTAAGGAAACGAAATCCTTTGTTTAGTCACAAAATTCTGAGAAACATTTGTACACAGTTGCCGACCAACGGCCAAATTTGCCGACAAATTATGTTAATGGGGGTGTTACACACCCTCTAGGAACGGCCCTGAGTTGATTCAATTTTTACGGGTCTGGTATTTTTACGGGCCCCAAGGACCCCGGCCCCTTTGACCTCCCCACTAGGCGGTACTGATGACAGACAAGGTGATCTTTGAAGTTTGGCAGGGTTGGGAAATTTAGATGCAATTCAACAGAAACGTTGTTGATTAAATGAACCTTTTCTTAGTGCAGAGTACTGGGTGAGAATGACCAAACGTTTTCATGTACGTATTCTTTACGTGGTGTGGTGTTTTTATATGCAAACACAATTGAATGGAAATTGGTTTTCATTTTTGTAGTGTAGAGTTCAGAAGGGTAATAGCAATGGCGTCTACTCAGTTCTGACTTAATGAGTATTCTTGCTGCAAGGTGATTTTGCAACGAATGTTCGAGATTTCCAACTTTGTTTTGGATACTTAGACAATATAAATACTAGTTTAAACATGACCCATATAGAGTAGGATACATTCACTTACCTTCGAAATGATTATTACCCAAAGATGAGTTTCGAAAGTAAAACAGTACAAACAAAGCAGTAAACGTCTTTGAGTTATATCTTAATGCCATTGCGCTGATGGCCGCTTGTCAAACAACTGATGACAAATCAAGCAAAAGCAAAACACAAGTACAAATCTTGAGAAGGTGATATGATTTAATCAAAAGCAAAAGTTTCGTTACGTATTCAAGAGTAAGCTAAGATATTGCTTAACATCTGTGCCAAATTTCATTCCTATTCTAGTTACCGTTTTCTAGTTGTATTTGTTTGAAAATTGCTATATAGACCTTTAAAGTTTGTGCTATGTAAAGGGCGCTATTTGTACAGATTATGTAATTATTTTGCATATTTTATGGGTAGTAGAAATTATCATAATTTGTAATCAAAGTTCTGTTGAAAAAGATGCATTAATTACTTTGTTATTAGTTTTAAAAATAATTTTGTTAAATAAAGCAGGGTGAGGAAATAATGAAATACATAAGAAATGTATCGTAGTATGCTAAAAGCGAGCTATATTTAATCGTTATCATTCCATTTAATAATTCAATACACAACTTTAAAAAGATACAACCCCACAGCCTATGATTATTTTTGAAAAATATTAATTATCACTGGTTGAAACTAATAATACATGCAAAGTATATGACAAAATGCTTTTCACCAAGTTTTTTGTCGCCTCCTATACTTTGATCAGTCGTATCTTCGGAACATATAACTATATCCTCTGTAATATATATAGTGTTTTCTCGATTAGAAACAAAATAAGCCTTTCAGTAAGAAAATTAATAATAGCACTGGCCGGAATGACGAATGGCCTTTAGATTTTTAAAACAAAACTGATGATGAAAATATTGGGAAAACAATTTACGTTCAAATTAAATTAAATTACTTTTCTTTCAAAACAGCACCAATATAAAACTGAAGGGCAGATCGAAAAAGCCAATAGCACTGACAAGTTGTCATTTACACTTGATAACGTGTAATGGCAGATCACAATATATTTCTATTGCCATTATCCTTTTTGTTTTAAAAATAATTTTTTGATAAGGGACTTAGTAGTAGTAGTAGTAGTAGCAGTAGCAGTAGCAGTAGCAGTAGCAGTAGCAGTAGTAGTAGTAGTACTCAGGTTTTCTTCTTTCTACTTTGTTCTACTTCTCCTTTTTTTCCTTGGCGCTTTGAAATTTGGTAACGCTCAAAAAATAGTAGTTTTTTGTACCGAATACTCAGTGCTAATTCATTATACAGATTTTTGGTCAATAACTTTGTATTATTTGCAATTAATGTGTTTGGAGTAGTATTTGTATTTATTTTTAAGCATGTTTGTGGATTATATTGAAAGCAACCGACGATTAAAATGATAAACATGATTTTCTTATTCGGTTACAAGAAGACACAGCTACAAGAAGGGCGCCCACCACCAAATAATCGTCCCATTGAAATATACGTTAAAATGGCTTAATATAAGTTCATTTCCTTGTGCGTTGTCATAGTTCTGTCTAGCGGGAATGCAGGCGTAGTTTTGACGAAGCGAAAAGGAATTGGCAGAGAGTTATAGTCTACATGTATACATTGCCAATACGTACAAAACAAATGGCCGGAAAACACGGTACAGTTCAGAAACAACAATTCCCGCGGGAAAAATACGCCAGCATTCCCACTAGACCTACCATGATACTGTGCAAAAGAAACGGCCAAAAACACATAAGTATGCATCAAATGTACGCGCGCGTAATTAGTCGCCTAAAGTAAATGGGACAAGGAATTGTGGCGGACAGTAATTTTATGTTTTTCAGCTCCTTCGTACACGTATGATCGAAGTAAAGCAGAATATTGAGAGCCCCTAACCAATAACAATACGTGCACGGTCGTTTTTACAGGAAAAACTACCAACATTTGAGGGTTACCAAATACTACTACTTTTTGATATCGAATATTAGTAATATACAAAATACTACCAAATTTCGATATCGAAAATAAGTAACATTTCAAAAACTATTAGTTTTCGATATCGAAAATTACTAGTATTGGGAGTGGGCTATAGAAGGTGACATTTTCAGAACATGCTCATCACACCTTACTTTGATGAAGTTATGTGTACTGATACCATTTTTGAAAAAAAAATCTGAAAAAAATGCAAAATCTAGGGTGCCCCAGCCAAAATCGTACAACATTCAAGATGGCCGCCAGGAGGGCAAACATTTGATGTTTTTAACATTTTTTGGACTTAATAATTTTTTTTTTACATTATCTTGGTGCATGTTTTAATGTTTTGAGGTCAAGGAATCCATTTTTGAAAGTTTTATAAAAAATGGACCTACCGTGTTGGTAAAATCAACCATTTTAGGCCAATTTTTGGTGTGAGGGCGCTTCGCTTTTTTCTCACAAATGCGTCAACGTATTTTAATGTAATGTTCAAAATATAAAGGCGACTACAGGTGCAAGCTACCCATGAAATTTGAGCTTTAAATTGCAAACGGTTTGGCCGTGGTGCTCAGTTGAATATCAAATATTGCATTGCCATTGAAATGTACATGGTACAAAAATGCGTTGACCCCTGTACATTTCAATAGACTGCACTCCATCCAATATTCAAAATAGCGCTTCGGCCAAAATACTTGATCTATTGAGTTCAAATTTTCATAGCAGATAGTACCTGTAGTTATCTTTGCAACTCCATCCTCAAATTTATGAAATGACAAAGCATTTGCAAGAAATCTCAATTTGGGATAAAATAGCCGATTTTAAGAAAACGACATGTCTAAATTTCATGAAACTTGTAAAAATGAATTCCTTGCCCTAAAAAAATATCAGAAAACAGCACTTTTGTGCATAAAGATTACAGAAGTACCCAAAAATTTTAAAAACCATAATTTTATGTTGAGTTGTCGGCCATCTTGGATTTTTCAAGTTTTTGGCCAGGGCACCCTGGATTTCGCATTTTTTAAAAATTTGTTCTGCAAATGGTATCAGTGGGTATAAAGTAATCAAACTAAGGTGTGATGAGCATGTTCTGAAAATGTGACCCAATTTTAACCCTCTATAGCCCACTCCTACTAGTATTTTAAATATACCATATCCCGACGCAGCAACGGGGGCGCTGGCCTCGAATGCCCCGGGACAAGACCCCGGTTCTCTTTGTTAGAGTGTACACAACAAAGCCAAATTGAGAGATAACCAAGAAAATAGTAATAATGCAAGTAGCCAGGAAGCGATGAAAGCTCACTGCGACCAAAATGCTGTCAATAGAAATTTTGAAGTAGGGGACAAAGTTTGTTTTTCTCCATGATGATGAAGAAATCTTGATCTTGACCATGGACATAGGAGACAAGGTATATATCTGTGATTGCTCTTGTTTTCATTGCGATCTCTAACTATGTAATGAACACCAGCGCTGTCACCTTCGGAGCCTTATCCGCTATAATATGAGTACTCTCTCTGTGAAGGTGAGTTTGGGAAAAATCACCTTATGCAGTATCTCGGTAGATCTTGGTATTTGCATATGCATTCGAGAGGTTCTTCTCCAAAGGGACCGTCAGCTCTATGATGATCACCGTCTTTGTTTTGGTAGAAAAGATGGTGATATCTGGTCTCCTAGCTGTATCAGTGATTTTTGTAGGGAACACTATTTGTTTGAAAGGCCAAAAGAGAAAGAAGTGGAACCTTACCAAGCTTGATGACCCTAGTGTAGAAAATGAATTTCAGCTGAAACTGCAAAACAGGTATCGGTTGCTTGATGATGAAGTAGACTCAGATGAATCCAATGCAGACTCTTTGCTTGAAAAAAACCACCACAATCATCAAAGAGACAGCAGATGAAGTCCTTGGAATTCATCCGGTAAAGAAGAAGCCCTGGATCTCCGATGTAACTCTTGCACTGACAGATAAAAGAAGGAAAGCAAGGAAGAAGGCCATTTAAGATCCTAACAGTCGTCAAGAGTACAACCACTTACCAGATTGATTAAAAAAGGCCTTACAGCTGACAAAGAAAATGGTACAATGACAAATGTAACATCTTGGAGAAGAACATGCAACAGAACAAGAGCAAAGAGGTCTTCAACACCATCAAGACCATAACTAACGGCGTAGATAGAAGACCTACATCCAACTCTATCCGCAGCAGTAATGGTGAGATTCTTTCCAATCCAACAAGATGGTTTGAATATGGTAAGGCCCTCTACAATCATCAGCCTACCATTGACCCATCCTGTCTTCATCCATCAAATACAGGGACTAGCTGTTCTACTCTGGATAGTGAGCCATCAATTCTCCGTTCAGAAGTTGAAGCAGCTGTCAAAAAGCTGAAGTCAGGAAAAGCCCCAGGTTCTGATGAGATCCCAGGAGAACTGCTTAAGCATGGTGGTGAGTGCATCATTGACCAATTGCACAATATCTGCAATGACATCTGGATAAATGAACGCATTCCAGAAGAATAGACAAAATCTATCATTCTTACCATGCCCAAGACGGGAGACATCACCAAGTGTGAGAACTACAGGACCATCAGCCTGATTAACCATTCCAGCAAAATTCTTCTTGAAATTATAAGGAGCCGGATGAAGCCCTATGTAGAAGCCATTCTAGCAGAAGAACAAGCAGGGTTCAGAACTGGCCGCTTCACAATTGAACAAGTCTTCGCCCTGAAGCTCCTAATCCAACATCGCCTAGAGAAGAAAGATGGGAAGGTTTTTGCTGTCTTCATTGATTACAATTAAGAAGGCATTCGATCGAGTATGGCACGATGGCCTCTTTACAGTGATGCTTCATTATGGTGTGCCTCAAAAACTGATCAACATCATCAGAGATCTCTATACCAAGGCTAAAAGCTGCATCAGACTTAACAACAATCTTACAGAGTGGTTTGAAACAACTATTGGCGTGCGCCAGAGATGTCTTTTATCACCAGACCTCTTCAATCTATTTCTCGAATACACCTTAGCAGAAGCCTTTGAGAACTGTAAAAACTTGGGCATAAACGTGGATGGCTACAAATTAAAAGACCTCCGTTTTGCTGACGATATAGCTCTCATCGCTGACTCAGAGGACGATCTGCAAACCTTGATTGAGCAAGTGCATCATGCTAGCAAGAAATATGGGATGGAGATCAGTATACCTAAAACAAAAGCTATGGTATTCTCCCGGGATGACCAGCCCCCAGTAAAGATCCAGCTTGATGGTACACCACTTGAGCATGTTAACAGATTCAAGTACTTGGGAGTAACACAAACACCATCAAACGACTCCACCAGCGAAATCAAAAGCAGATTATTATTGGCATCAACAGCAATAGGGAAATTATAGAGAGTCTGGAGTGATAAAGACATCTCACTCTACACCAAATTACGGCTTGTTAATTCACTTGTTAACCCAGTGCTTCTGTATGGCTCTGAAATCAGGACCATCAAAAAGAATGACATGAAGAAGTTGGAAGCATTTGAGATGCGATGCTACAAAAAATCCTTAATATCAGCTGGAAGGATAAGATCCGGAATGAAGAAGTTCTGTCAAGAATCTCCTCCTGCCACTTTCAACCAAAAAGGATCCTAGCTCGTATCCCTGCCTCGCAGCTGACATGGTTTGGTCACTTGTGTAGAATGAACAACATCCGCATTTTTATGGAAACTGTCGCAGGCACAAACAGACAGGGAAGACCAAGGAAGAGATGGGAAGATGACATCATTGTGGGCACCACCTTCCACAAGGCATATTTGGAAGCGTAAGATAGGAATAGATGGTCTAAATTTGTTCGAGGAACCAACGTCCTATGGGACATGGTGCATAGATAGATAGATAGACTATTTGTTTGTGTTCCTCATCCATCAGGAATATACAGTCATTGACCTCCTTCAGAATGTTGGTTGGCTCTCTGTCTTAGTCATTGGTAAGACTGATAGGTTGTACCATTAGCTGTGCGAAAGGCTATTGTAGAAATGGAGTTCAGAATCTCAGGTGCGATGATGTTTTTGCCAGACCTGTTGAGATTGCTTTAACACTTAAGTGCCTAAGCTAAAAAAACTTCCGTTAGTGCCCAAGGGGGGGGGGGACCCAATCCAGGTAACCACTTTCCCATGGGAGTTTGATCATGACACTCACACAAGTAAATGGGGTAACGTAAGAACCACATACCCATAATAAAAATGAAAATCCGAACTTTATGGCCAATTGAAATTGTCACTTCCCGAAAAATTGTGGTTCGCAAATTTCCATCCTCAGCAACTCCAATATAGCATTTTGAATCAAAATAATTGATTATAATCTACTCTAGAATAACCAATTAAAATAGTTATAGCAAAATATAGCCAAATTTATACCATCTTGTAATTTTCTCAGAAACTTCAAATTCACCCATAGACTTATACAGTTAAGAACACGGCCATGGCAAAATTAAAATTGATGCTATCAGCATATAGAGGGTTATTTGATTTAAGTAGTATTAATTATTAATTAATTGCCCCCTAAGGTATATATTTAAGCAAATAAATCCGAAGTTTTAATTACTTGAATTTTTTAATTAGTAACATATTTTGATTTTTTTCACTTCCGTTAGTGCCCAAGGAGGGGGTTCCTAGGGGCCCAATCTAATTATTCTAAATATACCATATCCCGACGCAGCAACGGGGGCGCTGGCCTCGAATGCCCCGGGACAAGACCCCGGTTCTCTTTGTTAGAGTGTACACAACAAAGCCAAATTGAGAGATAACCAAGAAAATAGTAATAATGCAAGTAGCCAGGAAGCGATGAAAGCTCACTGCGACCAAAATGCTGTCAATAGAAATTTTGAAGTAGGGGACAAAGTTTGTTTTTCTCCATGATGATGAAGAAATCTTGATCTTGACCATGGACATAGGAGACAAGGTATATATCTGTGATTGCTCTTGTTTTCATTGCGATCTCTAACTATGTAATGAACACCAGCGCTGTCACCTTCGGAGCCTTATCCGCTATAATATGAGTACTCTCTCTGTGAAGGTGAGTTTGGGAAAAATCACCTTATGCAGTATCTCGGTAGATCTTGGTATTTGCATATGCATTCGAGAGGTTCTTCTCCAAAGGGACCGTCAGCTCTATGATGATCACCGTCTTTGTTTTGGTAGAAAAGATGGTGATATCTGGTCTCCTAGCTGTATCAGTGATTTTTGTAGGGAACACTATTTGTTTGAAAGGCCAAAAGAGAAAGAAGTGGAACCTTACCAAGCTTGATGACCCTAGTGTAGAAAATGAATTTCAGCTGAAACTGCAAAACAGGTATCGGTTGCTTGATGATGAAGTAGACTCAGATGAATCCAATGCAGACTCTTTGCTTGAAAAAACCACCACAATCATCAAAGAGACAGCAGATGAAGTCCTTGGAATTCATCCGGTAAAGAAGAAGCCCTGGATCTCCGATGTAACTCTTGCACTGACAGATAAAAGAAGGAAAGCAAGGAAGAAGGCCATTTAAGATCCTAACAGTCGTCAAGAGTACAACCACTTACCAGATTGATTAAAAAAGGCCTTACAGCTGACAAAGAAAATGGTACAATGACAAATGTAACATCTTGGAGAAGAACATGCAACAGAACAAGAGCAAAGAGGTCTTCAACACCATCAAGACCATAACTAACGGCGTAGATAGAAGACCTACATCCAACTCTATCCGCAGCAGTAATGGTGAGATTCTTTCCAATCCAACAAAGATGGTTTGAATATGGTAAGGCCCTCTACAATCATCAGCCTACCATTGACCCATCCTGTCTTCATCCATCAAATACAGGGACTAGCTGTTCTACTCTGGATAGTGAGCCATCAATTCTCCGTTCAGAAGTTGAAGCAGCTGTCAAAAAGCTGAAGTCAGGAAAAGCCCCAGGTTCTGATGAGATCCCAGGAGAACTGCTTAAGCATGGTGGTGAGTGCATCATTGACCAATTGCACAATATCTGCAATGACATCTGGATAAATGAACGCATTCCAGAAGAATAGACAAAATCTATCATTCTTACCATGCCCAAGACGGGAGACATCACCAAGTGTGAGAACTACAGGACCATCAGCCTGATTAACCATTCCAGCAAAATTCTTCTTGAAATTATAAGGAGCCGGATGAAGCCCTATGTAGAAGCCATTCTAGCAGAAGAACAAGCAGGGTTCAGAACTGGCCGCTTCACAATTGAACAAGTCTTCGCCCTGAAGCTCCTAATCCAACATCGCCTAGAGAAGAAAGATGGGAAGGTTTTTGCTGTCTTCATTGATTACAATTAAGAAGGCATTCGATCGAGTATGGCACGATGGCCTCTTTACAGTGATGCTTCATTATGGTGTGCCTCAAAAACTGATCAACATCATCAGAGATCTCTATACCAAGGCTAAAAGCTGCATCAGACTTAACAACAATCTTACAGAGTGGTTTGAAACAACTATTGGCGTGCGCCAGAGATGTCTTTTATCACCAGACCTCTTCAATCTATTTCTCGAATACACCTTAGCAGAAGCCTTTGAGAACTGTAAAAACTTGGGCATAAACGTGGATGGCTACAAATTAAAAGACCTCCGTTTTGCTGACGATATAGCTCTCATCGCTGACTCAGAGGACGATCTGCAAACCTTGATTGAGCAAGTGCATCATGCTAGCAAGAAATATGGGATGGAGATCAGTATACCTAAAACAAAAGCTATGGTATTCTCCCGGGATGACCAGCCCCCAGTAAAGATCCAGCTTGATGGTACACCACTTGAGCATGTTAACAGATTCAAGTACTTGGGAGTAACACAAACACCATCAAACGACTCCACCAGCGAAATCAAAAGCAGATTATTATTGGCATCAACAGCAATAGGGAAATTATAGAGAGTCTGGAGTGATAAAGACATCTCACTCTACACCAAATTACGGCTTGTTAATTCACTTGTTAACCCAGTGCTTCTGTATGGCTCTGAAATCAGGACCATCAAAAAGAATGACATGAAGAAGTTGGAAGCATTTGAGATGCGATGCTACAAAAAATCCTTAATATCAGCTGGAAGGATAAGATCCGGAATGAAGAAGTTCTGTCAAGAATCTCCTCCTGCCACTTTCAACCAAAAAGGATCCTAGCTCGTATCCCTGCCTCGCAGCTGACATGGTTTGGTCACTTGTGTAGAATGAACAACATCCGCATTTTTATGGAAACTGTCGCAGGCACAAACAGACAGGGAAGACCAAGGAAGAGATGGGAAGATGACATCATTGTGGGCACCACCTTCCACAAGGCATATTTGGAAGCGTAAGATAGGAATAGATGGTCTAAATTTGTTCGAGGAACCAACGTCCTATGGGACATGGTGCATAGATAGATAGATAGACTATTTGTTTGTGTTCCTCATCCATCAGGAATATACAGTCATTGACCTCCTTCAGAATGTTGGTTGGCTCTCTGTCTTAGTCATTGGTAAGACTGATAGGTTGTACCATTAGCTGTGCGAAAGGCTATTGTAGAAATGGAGTTCAGAATCTCAGGTGCGATGATGTTTTTGCCAGACCTGTTGAGATTGCTTTAACACTTAAGTGCCTAAGCTAAAAAAACTTCCGTTAGTGCCCAAGGGGGGGGGGGGACCCAATCCAGGTAACCACTTTCCCATGGGAGTTTGATCATGACACTCACACAAGTAAATGGGGTAACGTAAGAACCACATACCCATAATAAAAATGAAAATCCGAACTTTATGGCCAATTGAAAATTGTCACTTCCCGAAAAATTGTGGTTCGCAA
This sequence comes from Ophioderma brevispina, assembly GCA_023653785.1. Taxonomy (NCBI): domain Eukaryota; kingdom Metazoa; phylum Echinodermata; class Ophiuroidea; order Amphilepidida; family Ophiodermatidae; genus Ophioderma; species Ophioderma brevispina. The sequence goes on from JAMKCH010015919.1 coordinate 21,865, forward strand.
ATTTCCATCCTCAGCAACTCCAATATAGCATTTTGAATCAAAATAATTGATTATAATCTACTCTAGAATAACCAATTAAAATAGTTATAGCAAAATATAGCCAAATTTATACCATCTTGTAATTTTCTCAGAAACTTCAAATTCACCCATAGACTTATACAGTTAAGAACACGGCCATGGCAAAATTAAAATTGATGCTATCAGCATATAGAGGGTTATTTGATTTAAGTAGTATTAATTATTAATTAATTGCCCCCTAAGGTATATATTTAAGCAAATAAATCCGAAGTTTTAATTACTTGAATTTTTTAATTAGTAACATATTTTGATTTTTTTCACTTCCGTTAGTGCCCAAGGAGGGGGTTCCTAGGGGCCCAATCTAATTATTCTAATGAAGCCGAGGGCGGATTTGATTTTTTTGTATCAGGAAAAGCGTATTCATAAATCTGAGAAATAGCAAGAAACTCCTTGCGTAACCGAGAAATCGCGAATAAATCAAATGTTGGGTACTATGGAGCCCCCCTTGGGCAATTAAGTGTTAAGTGATTGGTCATGGCGCCAGTTGTATGTTCCGCTTTGTATAGCTACAACTTTGAGGATGTAGAACAGTGTGCAATAACGATGATGACATAATTGGCAGAGTCCAAGATTGGTCTTGCCCCACAGCTTCAGATTTGCAGGGGAGGGAAGTTAATGTTGCGTTGCGGAGGAAAGACAACAGCTCTGGCGTCCAGCCATACAAAATTTTCTTCCAGGAGGTAACAACCTGCATGGCAGACTCCCAGTTCAACCACTCCCCTTGTTTCGCACATCCGTAAAGGTAGACCAACATGTCTTCCTCATCTACATCTTTTATTAGTCCGGTGAGGCATTTCCTTTGTTCAAGATGACTGATGTCTCTGATCAGCTTTTGGTTCTTTTTGTAACCAAGTCTGGCTCTGTCCGTCTGACCTCTAGCCATTTCATTCAGAATTAGATGGCGTTCTTTCTCTTCAAATTATTTTACACCATTCCATTTAGCTTTTGTCTTTTTACTTTCCATGCTTTTTCTGTAGAGAAATGACCTGGAAAATTATGTTAGTAACTTTGATAATGTGTTAAGTAATATACTGGATTTGCATGCTCCAGAGATAACACGTAATATCATTCAAAGACCAAACTCACCTTGGTACAACGAGGAGCTGCACAATCTCAAACGAGAAAAACGTGCTGCTGAGCGCAAGTGGAAAAAAAACTGGTCTGGCTGTTCACCAACACATTGTTTATGATAAGTGTAAGGCATACAAGGAAGCACTTAATGATTCCAAAAGAGAATATCACCGTCTTGAGATCATAAACTGTAATCAAAAACAACTCTTCCATGTTATTGATGGGTTGTCTGAGTACACACCAAAGCAAGTACTTCCTGACCACACCTCAAAAGAGCAGCTTGCTCAGCAGTTTGCTGACTTCTTTGATGACTCCGCCACAATTTGGATGAATTACAAGCAAGTCCTACCTCTGATACTGAGCCGGTTGAGGTCTCCTGCAAAAATTCATTCACTAAATTAAATGCTGTGACTACAGAGGATGTTATCAGAGGGTCTAAAATTAAATCTTGTTCACTTGACCCTTTACCTGCTTGTTTGATATCAGATAACCTTGATTTGCTTATGCCACATATCACTGCTACTACCAATATGTCTCTTGGTATGGGTGTATTCCCTGAAGAACTTAAGTCTGCTGTGGTAATGCCGATTTTGAAGAAGCCAAACTTGAACCCAACTATATTGAAAAATTATAGGCCCATATCCAACTTGCCTTTTCTGGGTAAGATTGTTGAACGTTGCGCTATGCAACAGTTTGTCAGTTACTTAAATTCTAACAATCTATTTGCTCCTTCTCAGTCGGCTTACAGGCAGCACCACGGTATTGAAACCGCACTGACCCGTGTCTATAATGATATCCTCATGAATCTTGACAAGCATGGTGGTGAAACTATTTTAGTTCTTCTTGACTTGACAGCAGCCTACGACACCATAGACCCACACTGTGTTCATTAACCGTCTTCAATCACGCTGTGGCGTCGGAGGCTCTGCTTTCAACTGGTTCTCATCATATCTTCACAACAGAAGTAAATATGTCCTTATTGATGATGTCAAATATCAGCCTGTTATGGTTGACTATGGTATGCCTCAGGGGTCTGTGCGTAGTCCCATTGGTTTTATTCTATATACTGCCCCACTTGAGAGCACCATAACAAGACATGGTCTCTCCTGTGTGACATATGCTGATGACACCCAAATTTACATCAGCTTCAATGTCAGGAGCCAACATAAAGCCATTGAGAAAATTAAGAACTGTATTAAGGATGTTAAAATGTGGATGTCATCTAATTTCTTAGTCCTTAATGACAGCAAAACTGAGATCATACACTTTACATCACGCTTTTCAACTGCACAGCAATTTTCTTCTAATCAAAGTATGTGAAGTAGCTGTAAATACTGCACCTCAAGTAAAAGACCTAGGTGTTGTGTTTGATAAACATCTCAAGATGGACCATCATGTTAACAACTTATGCCGAAGTGCTTCCTTTGCATTGAACAAGATTGGTAAATTGCTAAAATACCTCGACTCGGCATCCACACAGAAACTGATTCAGGCTTTTGGCATCAGTAGGCTTGATAACTGCAATTCTCTTTTGGACGGCCTTCCTCAAAAAGACATCAACACATTACAAAGAATTCAAAATATGGCCGCTCGCTTAATTTCTCTCACAAAGAAGCGCGATCATATAACCCCTATTCTTCTTGATCAGCTCCACCGGCCCCGGTTGATCGTAGGATTCAGTTTAAACTTCTTCTTCTTACTTACAAAGCATTCAACGGCATGGCCCCTTCCTACTTGAAAGATCTTATCACTCCCTACGTTCCACCTCGTGGCCTTAGGTCAGGTAAAGTGCGCCCTGAGGGTAGCTTACAAATTGTTGCCTCCCTACAAAATCCTTTTGTTCACCAACGGGCATACGGGTGACCTTTATTTTTTTTCAATTTTTCTTTGCCTGTTCCCAGATAGCATTACAACTTTGGGCCACCCTTCGCCCAACGTCATCCGTGACGTTGGGCCAACGTCGGAAAAAATTACGTCGGCCCAACGTCATTTTGTCCGTCGGCCCAACGATAGACCTGCGTTTTTTTTACGTTGGGTCAATGTTGGGCAGGCATTGGGCCAACGTTATCCCAACCATTATAAAAAAAACGTTTTGCCACTATATTATAAAATCACTAATTGGGCTTGTTGAATTAAAAAAAGAACATTTCCCTATGGTTTTTCACATTTAATACAACAGCATAGTTCCTACCTTATGTTTAGGTACATATTATATAGTACCCCAACGTCGGCCCTCTGTCAGTTTGGTATTGGGTTGTATGACGTCAGGCCAACATCTTTTTGCCAACGTCGGACCAAGGTCTCTTTGCCAACCTTTTCCCGGCTATTTCTCACACGCCATATCCCCAACGTCGGCCCGACGGTAGCTTGCCGACCGTAAATAGGCCAATTAATGCTCCAACGTTGGCACGACAAGGGTTCAGAAGGTTAATAGCAATCATTTTTCTAACAATTTCTCCCTGACTTAATGAGCACTCTTGTTTCAAGTTGAGTTTGTCACGAATCTTCGAATTGTTCAACTTTGTTTTTGGATTATTGCACAATATCAATACTATTTTAAACAACACAAAATATCTATTTTAAACAACACAAAATATCTATTTTAAACAACACAAAATACCACGCATAGAGTAGGATACACTCACTTACCGTCGAAATTATTATCACCCAAAGATGACTTTGGAAAGTAAAACAGTACCAGCAAAACAGTAAAGGCCTTGGAATTATATCTTAATATCATGGTACTGATGACCGCTTGACAAACAACTGATGACAAATCAAGCAAAAACAAAACTCAAGTGCGATTCTTGAGTAGGCTGGACGATTTAATTAAAAGCAAAAGATCCGTGACATGTTCAAGGACGAGCGCGAGATATTGCTTTATTATTACTTTCCCATTTCATATTCTAAGTGATATTGGCAATCTGATATCAAGCAGCTTTTTATTGTATCGTTTCATAATACTGAATTTTTAATAGTCCGCTGGTTGTGAGTTCCAATCCATCACACTCCCAATTGAATTGATGGCATAAACAGTACCCTTTAACGACTAAAAGGCGTTTGATGTGTTTGCTATAAACCGTATTCAATAGGCTGCCATGTTGGTGGACAAGATAGACACATTCCAGGACTACAATACATTCACCTGTCAATGATCCCTGTGCAATCGCTAAACATGGATCGATTGACAGGTGAATGTATTGTAGTCCTGGAATGTATGCATCTTGTCCACCAACATGTCTGGTGGCTGACGTCATATTGAATACGGTCTATAGGAATACGCACCAGACTCTCTCTTGTCAAACTAAATTAAATCATTGAGCTAAACATGCCTCCTTGCGCCGGCCATCTTGAACGCCTAGATGTGTAAGTCCCCTTCAGGAAATTACAAACTTTATATAGTGTAGTCGTGGATGGAATTTCTATTGGTAATGAAATTATAATGGTGGTTTTACATAAAACAATGGCTGCCATTTTGAAGTGGGCACACTGTTAAAAATTTCCGTAAATTAAGAAAACAGATTTTCCGTAAATTTACGGAAAATCTGTTTGAGAAAACAATAACAATAAAAAACAAAAAACATAAAAAATGTTAATTTAAGGAAATATTTCAAAAATGTCTGGCAGCAATATTTCCGGACTTTTTTTTGGTTCTGTTAAAATACACATTTTTTTCCGTAATATGAGACAAATTTCTGTCAAATTACTGTCAAAGTTCCGTTAATTGACAGAAATTTCTGTAAATTTACCCTAAGAATGTCTGGAAATACTGCTGCCAGAAATTTCCGTAAATTTACGGAAATTTTTTTAACAGTGCAGGACAGGCTAACGTGCAGTTTATCGGGGTGGAAACACACCTAATCCTAGTCAGGAGAACATTCCCTTCAAGGTGATATAAGGAAAATTAATCACAAATTGGGTGCAACGAACCGAAAATCTGATGATGGCAGTTCATGGCCTAAAATCCTTCAATCTGCTGTTCAAATACCCCCTTTTCCTTTCAGGCTAAGGACACATTTCGTAAAGGATTACTTGTGGACTAAGTTCATGGTGATCTGTTCGGAAGAGACTGATCGATCAAGTAGTGTGTCGATATTCACCATAGATATCATAAATAACTCACACTGTAAGAATCATTCCATAAAAAGTGGTGAAATATTTTATTCCAACTTTATGAGCAACAGTGTATTTTTATGGAATATCATGTGCCAAAGAGGAATTGATAGGAAGTTACAGTGGTGAATTCTGGTTATTAAGATACCATTTAAATTAACATAAACATGAACATACCCTATCATCATTCTGGAATGTGATTGGCTTCGTTGAGCACCATGCATTTAAATGGAATCCGTGGGCGGGGAAAACTGTCTACTTGATGTAAAATACTGTAGCTCGTTCTACACCTAACAGATGTAAAAGATCTTTGTAGCAAATTAAAGATAGCGATTGAGATATATGTTTCTTAAAGATGCAAAATTGCGGACGCAATCAGGGTCCATTTTTTCTGACTCGCCCTGCATCATTGCGAAACTTTGTTAGCTACATATTGTAGTATGGTAGTTTGCTACCAAAGACCATTCGTCTAAAATTGACATTTTTATGGAAAATGATGCAGTTGGGAAAGTGTGGATACATTTACAGGACTAATTTGATGAAGGTTATTAGCTTACAAGGTCAACTACGAAGGTTAGCCGAACTTTCGGAGGAGTAATATTCGCTTTTTTCCGTATGAAAAATACTGAGCTTAATTGCAGTAAATCTAGGTAATATAGATTATTCATCAACATCAATTTGGTTAATAATTTAGGATACAGGATAAAATGACAATTATCTTATTACTCTATGTATAAATATCTTAAATGGGTAATTTTAATGGTGCCTTTATGGCTTTAATTAGGTGTTGAGAGAAGGTTATTAAAGCGGATACTTTGCACTCTAATTGAAGGAGGGTCAAGTATTTTAGCGGTTTTACGCTATTAAAGGAATAGATACTCAATGCACCTTGATATACAAATAGTCACTGCAGTGTGTACTATCTGTACAGCTATATTTTTTATATGCTGAGTTTTATAGCTGAGTTTCAAATTATGTAGGCTGAAGTTGTCTTCTACAGTCCTTGAAAAAAAGTCATGTCACATGTCTCGTCCTATTCTAATGCTAAGCCAAACCATGTCTCCTTGTGCCCGTTGCTCCCAACAGTATTGGGGCTTAGATTTACGTCCAGGGCCAGATCGTACCGTATAATATCATAATGCGTATTTGTTTGACACTGACTGGGATATACTGACGACACTTAGTTTATCGGATGCACCTAAGCTCATAAATCTGAACCTCGTGAGTGATTGGGGTCGGGAGAGGAGCAAAGTTAGAGGTCTCTGTTTTTCTTCAACTCACGTTTAAACACAAGCTAAATGGTATAACGTGAACAGTGAGGTTTTATTTTAGGAGTTCAAAGATAATTCCAATGACTTTCTTTAATGATTGTAGGAATACCACAAGATACGAGCACCATAAGTATCAGTGTTAGCTGCCGGAGTATTATACAAATACTTAGCTGTTGATTGCTTACTATCCAAATACATTGATGATAGCTGGGACTTAAGCCGGGAGGTACAAAAATAAGGTGGTAAACAGTCCATTGACTTTGTTATAGTATCATGAACTTTTGTGATTATAATATTTTATTTTATATTCCAAATTTTACTTGAGAAAATATTTCTCACGGGAAAAGTACTTTGTTTATTATGGAAAAAGAAAAAGGGAATTCCCTGGTGCTATTTGAGATCATCTGGTGTTGATTATGCAATACTGATCATGCAAAAGTTGTTTACAACAAGTCAGAGATCATTCTAGATTGAGTTCTATAGATAGCATGAGGGTTTTCCAAGCTTTATTGTAAAACAAAACAGATTGCAAAAATAGGTAGTTTCCCGTGATGTCATAAATTTAATATGATCCAATGCAGATGATGTAATTTATGTGAGTTCCAATTGGCTAGTGGTAGGCAATGTTAAGCTAAATAATGCTGTAATTATTATTATTAGAGAAAGGAGAAACCTAGCTTGAAAACATAAATAAGATAATACAGAACTTGGCCAGTAGTTAAATTTAATCTCTAAGAAATGGTAGTTTGGTGCAGTACCTAGTGTCAGGATTTATTTTATATGCCATATGAGGGAAAAGCTGTAATTGGTCTGCTGTCGTTATTGAAACCAAAAGTGCTGGGAATCAAAATAGGATTCAAAATTGTGGTCTAAACGGACGTTTGCGACCGATAGAAAATCCTGTGATTATTTCACTGGAAGTGATATACTGTGGAAAATATGTGTCGTCGAGGGCCTGTTGAACCTTGTCGTATTGAACTGCAGGACAAAATCTCTTCAGGACTGAGAAGATTCCCATGGAATTTTATACCGTGGATTTATACCGTGGATTTTAATGTGCTCATTTTGAGTCTTCGATGCGCGAGACACGTACCATGGTTGAACTCCCTATCTATAGGATCCAATGAACAATTGTATGGCACTTGTAACATTAGTCGAATTAATACTTCAAATTCAAAATGGAAGCCAAATCCAATCATTTTAAAAATACTGCATATAACAGAATACCTGCGATACAAATAGACGAGAAGTACTTAGGGTATGTTGCTAGACAAATTAATGATTTCCTTGTGTTGGTTCTAAAACAACGCAAATAAATAATGACTTTTCAGTTATATGTGATGTTCTGAATTAACTGCCAAGTAGTCAAATACTGGTATAACCCGTGATGAATCTCTTTCTGGGGGAGTACATTGTCTGTGAATTTTGAAAAAAGAAGGTGCCAGACTTAAGGTTTGTATAGACAGCCCACTACTTAAAATCAGAAAACTCGTAAAACTCTGAGTACTGCCTTGATTTTGTGTCATATGATTATGCTTGTTCATCATGGTTTACAACTCTTTAAACTCGTATTACAAAAACAGACTCCAAACAATGCAGAACAAGGTTGTTAGGTTCATCTTGAACAAAGGCCCCGTTATCATATTGGTCAAATGGAATTGGATGAAGTTGGTATCTTTCAGTAAAAGATAGAGTCCATTAATGATGAAGTAAATCATGTTTTAAAATTTTTCATGGTGCAGCTCAAGACTATTTAAATGCACACTTTTCGGTCTTCATCAGTTCACACTTTACAGTACCAGGGGTAGTCCTTTTAATTTTGTTGTTCTAAAGTCAAAAATCAGGCTAGCACACATTTTTCTTTACTGCTATACGTCATTGGAACTTTTGCCTAATTCCATCAAAAGAGCGCAAATAAGTTAAGCAGTTCAAAATCTGCAGTCAAACAAAACATCTTTTGAGCAAAGTTGGCTAGCTGAGCAAAAATCAAAACCACCATGATAAATATTAGATATGAATTTGATTTTGGTTTGTTTTTACTTTGAATCTAATTTAAGATTAGTCAGGTGTAGCTGGTTTTAATACTGCCTCTGTGTCTGCTGCCCCCAGATTTTGATTTTGCTTAAGGACCCCAATCGAATTAAGGTTTCTATTAAAGCGTTTTGGCTATCCTTGGTACTTACGGTATATGCTCTATAAACCCACCTTTTGCAGTTTCTTTCCCAGTTATGTGTATGCAGTGTTTTAAGCTGTCATTTATTATGTGCAATAATTATGTATATTAATTTTTGCTATTTTCTCATATTTTTATGTATATTGTCTTGAGTACTGAATAAAATGAAATGAAATTCTGATACTTTTAAAATTGTAACATGACGTCAATCAATATGGCAGCCAAAACGGGAACATCTTCAAAAAATACTTGGCACAAATTTATAAGTATTACAGCCTTCAAATCGAAATCAATGTGTCAATGACATTAGAAATGTACATTTGATCCTAACCAAAGTACAACATACATTTCAATTTGTTTTAAATGCACCAAAATCGAAATAAAACTAATATGGTGCAAAGTTGTCAAAAATACCATAGGAATTACATTTTTTTCACATATATTGCACTCAATTTATAATTGACCCATTTTTATTTATCCGGATTACCTGGTATCACTTGGTTATGATCATAGGTACATTTCTAATTGTATCATTGACACAATAATTTATACTTGAAGGTAATATTTAGACATTTGTGTCAAGTATCTTTTGGAGATATTCACGTTTTTGGCTGCCATATTGATTGACGTCATGTTACAACTTTAAAAGTATCATAAATGCATTTATTGTGTCTAACAACATAATCTAAGTACTTCATGTTTATTTTTTATCGCAGGTATTTGCTGTTATATGGCATATTTTAAAATTATTAGATTTGGCTTCCATTTTGAATTTGGAGTATTACTCAATGTTACAAGTGCCATGCATTTGTTCATTGGGTCTATAGTATATCTAGTAACTCCATAGTTTGATAATATAGGGTTGAATAAATAATTATCATTTATGGCGACGCCATCTTGGATTTCTCAAAATGCTCAAGGATGCACAGGTGGCACCCGGCAGATTCTTATTCTACACACCCTAGCTTATCTATCATTTTCAGCAGAAAAATTGTGTCCATACTCAATTTTACGGTCAGGCCATAAGTTGGACCATGGCTACCTGCCTAAAGGGTAAATTGGTCCTCCACATTAGAGCGTTGTCTCCGGCGTTGTCTACACATTTGTCCCTCAACAGACTTGTAGACTGTTACATTAGTTTCAGCAGTCAAATTCCCCAAATTTCCATGAATTTCATGATTATTGTCCCCCTGACACCCACAACATAATAATTTCTGGTGCTTTACCTGAAAAATAATATATTGATTATTTCAATGCATGAAAATGCATTCACTCTGATCTGTACAATATTCTTTTGTTTCAATAGGGTTTAATCCCACAATGATGCTACACGCCTTATACCTTTAGTTTCTCGAACCTTCAGGTGAAACTGGCCCAAGTGGTATTTTATCCTCTGTGTTCAACTGACAATATCTCCGCTTAGGGTGCATCAAATTGAATGGAATAAAAGCGAGGATTTAGCTTAGGGACGAATTCAATACTCAACTGGCGGGCGTTTCCCGGTTATGCCCGGTTCCGCGCGGTTCAATTAATTCATTGAGTTTCCTGAATTACCTAATCGGATTAAAGGATTCAGAAGATTGAGCGGATTAAATGAACCGCCTGGAACCGGGCACAACCGGAAAATGCCCGCCGGTTGAGTATTGATCTGTCCCCTTAGGATCTTGTCTAACAAATGAAGTCAAAATATCTGGCAAAAATGCACAGTTTAATTTTTATAATTTTTAGTTTGATTGTATAGTTTTTATTGGGACAGTCTGTATGTTTTCCACAAAGATCCATCTTGATATGACATAATACTGGATTTAGAGGCAAAATGGGCATTTTGGAATTTGGAAAAAAAAAAATGACCGATTGTGGCCTTTAACAAAAACATAATGGAAAAAACAAATCGACCTCACTAATTTCAATAATTTGTCACTGTGCCTTCAAGTTATTGAGGGTTCATTGGTTAAGATCTTACATTAAAACAGGTTCGTTATGCCAAGAAGCCATTCAGATAAGTACTTCAGCTAATGGTGTGTATTATCAGCCCATAATAAATGAAGGTGGTATTATAGCATAGAAGTATTTAAAACTATTCCATTGCTGAAGGTCGCCTGTTCCATAGAGCAACAATGAATCTGAAGTTATCTTTAATTGTGGTTATTCTACTTTATCACAGGCTGTTCCTCCGGTAGTTGTAAACTTTCAACAAAAATTCGATCATGTTTACAACACATTTGTTGGTTTTCTCTTCATACTGTATTTAACTCTATGTGGTTCATGTAGGCTTGGGCTGACGCTAACAACAATGCTTTAGAGTCGCTTTCATACTTCAGAAAACGTGTAATTAGAAAGTTGCACCCAATTCCGTGTGGTTAGACATACAGATCCCCTTTCTCATCACTTAAACCTTGAAAGTCCACGACATTACAGACTCCACTTGCACCTTCATGCATCAATTTAACATAACTTACTGCCAAATGATCTCTTGAGCAGGATTTCTTCAACACTTCCATTACTCGCACTCATCCTATCAAAAAAACCCAGGGGGCATTGCGCACATTCCTCATATTAAAATGTTTAACACTGTCCTGGCAAATACACATAGAATTCAGGTCCCTGGCTTTGGCGAAACTAACCTCCCATTAAAAACTGCCCCCTCCTAATTTTTCAAAACAAAAATGGAAAAAACATCGTATCAGTTCTAGGGCTGTATCCATTTACCAGTTTTTTTACCATTATCTTTTTTTTTTATCCAATAGTCGGATTGTGTTTAACTGTTATTTTGTGACCGTCCTGTTCGTATTGTTGTTTTGTGTACTTGTGCCCTGTTCTTGAATTTCACTGTTACATAGTTTTTGTATATGTAATCTTGAAGAGGCCACTGCACCCCCACGCCCTGCGTTTAGCAGTGACCTCGTTCACCACTGGTACAGCAATGGTTATCTCATAAAATAATAGTATGTTACTCAAGATACCATACCTGCCAACCTCCCTTTTTAATAGGCATTATCTCTTTTTGTACTATGTTGCAAATTATATTCCTGAATTTTGTATTTTGTACTGTCAGTTAAATCTTATTTTTTTTGCCAGGAAAATCCTGTAATGTTGGCAGGTCTGTGCCTAATTCCCTTCAGTTATTGTCTCAATGATTTATTTATTTAAAGTATCACTTGTGTTTAATATATTTTCCTAAATACTTCAATTATCATTGTACTATATATATCACTTATTATTATTAATCGTACTATATTTTGCTGTATCTTGTGATGAACAAAAATAAATATTGATTGATTGATTGATGTATGAAATGTCATACGCTTACAGGCTACTTTATACAAATAGGCAATGTAAAACAATGAACACCTTTCAAAAGGCTTTACTAGGAATGTTGCTTTGAGAGGGGCCACCTTGTACTTTTAATACCGTTTAATATCATGTTAAGTTTATGTTTTCCACTTGCAACAGTGTTTTAGAGATTGTACTACACAAGGGGCCACCTTGTACTTTTAATACCGTTTAATATCATGTTAAGTTTATGTTTTCCACTTGCAACAGTGTTTTAGAGATTGTACTACAATATTTGAAAGGTATAAAACTTTTGTATTTATACATGACTCTCAGAAACCTTGTGCTTCATCTATGAAATTTACATTTGTAACTCTTAAAACAGTGGCAACGGCAGCTTGATATGAGGTTGCGAATCACGAAAAAGCAGATGTAATCACAAAAGTCATATAATACAATATTTTAAACTTTAATTATCAAAACATAAAGAATCCCATGAATTGTTTTTTTTTTCTAAAAAAGAAAAGAAATGATTTTTTTCTAATATGATAAGAAATAGTTTTGTCGTAAGTTTCGTGCTTATATTACTAAGGTGTATTTTACTTGAGTAAACTTTGAGTTGTACCCCGAAAAGTGATATGGTACGAATGGAAATGACCGTATTAGGATGATCTAACAATAAGATGAAGCATTGTGCTTGAATAATAGAGCGTTTTTTTCTGACGGATAAAAACCTGTAGCGCAGCGGCCGAGCCTTGAAAAGTGCTCTAGTTTTCGAGTTACCCCTCCCCACCGTACAACAAAACACAACCACCTTTATTTGAAGGATAAATATATAAGATTAAGAAAATGATGGTTATGGTTGAAATATTTGGTGGCAGGGAGGACTTCTATGCCGAAAATGAAATTGGGCTGCAAGTAAGCGAAATTATTATTTTTTATTTTAGTAAAATATAACAATCTTATTTTATGGTATCCTTTTTGTTATTGATATAGGTTTTATACGTTGCATAAAGGGTTCAGGTAATACTCGTTGTGGTGACAGTGATACAAAGGAGCTTTTTTTAGGAAAAGGTGATTTTTTGGGCTAAAATTCAAGACCCTGTATATATTGTATAAAACAGAAATCTATTTTATAAATGTCAGAGATTGATAGTATTGCATGATGATTTAAAATTGTTGTTGCTAAAAAATTAATAAATCTTGATATTCTTAAGTTTTTAGCTCAAAAACGTGATTTTTTGACCCAAAAAAACACCCCTGCCACCAAAGTTTTTGACCACAACCATAATTTTTTAAATTATTTATTTACTATCTTTCGAATAGAAGTGGTTGCGTTAATTTTGTTGTACCGAGGGGAGGGGTTGTCGACAATTTTGCAGTCCTAACCACTCCACTAGGGGATTGCAATACTCCATACTAATTTTTTAGATAACGAGTGAGGGAGGAGTAACCCGTTTGTTTCTGAAAAGTTTGACGGGTGTTCCCACATATTTTCTTGAATGTTCACCAATAAAATAATCCCATATTTAACCCTTATTGAAATACGTACGGCGGTGCGGAGCGCATAGAGATGGTGTGTAAAAAACAACCGATAGAAATGTTCAATTTTCTCAAAGGGTTCTACAGGTTTAGACCTCAATTAGGATGTGTCGGGGGAGAAGTGTCACCTGATAACGTTAGTATCTCACGCAGCACCAATTTAGATTATATCTTTTGCAGTCTGGACACAGACGACACCGTGGGTAAAATACTTTTCGCACCGCCGTAGTCAAGATGCTGTTCCGATTAAGGTGTATCATGCTCGCTATATGATATGAGAAATAGAATTTTGCACACCACTTACCACAAAGTATCGGGGAGAACAAAACTTACAGTTATAAACATTCAAATACTCGTTATAAGAAGCCAGTTTGAATAAGAGATGTGGTATTTGCTTTAAAGTTTTTGTTTGCTGATTTATGGGTTTATTGGTTTGCTTTCTCATACGTTTCTTTTTGTTTGTTTGCAATGTATTTATATGTAACTTTTTTTTTCAAAAGGCAATGTATACTCGCATGCCCAGTCATGAAAACCACAATTGCTCGAGTTTGTCTAATAACCTCAGTAAAACCCTAGATTTGATACCAATAATATTAATCTCCTTTTCTTTTCAGAGGAAAACGTTACTGATGACCTGAGCAATTACAACAAACCAATATACCGGAGCCGGAGATGTTCTAATGTATGTCACTAATGCACAAATATGATACAAACAATATGCTCGATTGTTTAATAACCTTTTCAATGACAAATTATACAAGCTCAGTTAGCCCTGGGAAAAGACGGAGATGAGGACAACTATTGGGAATTGTCTGCGGGATTGCGTTCTACTCTTGAACAGGTATTAGTAAGCATCTGACGGAGATATAAGTTTAGAATTCACAGGCATTAAGAGGACATTAAAGACACGATCAGTGACTTTCTTAAATAAACATACCCTGCCAAGGATAAACACTGAACGTAACGGTAATAAGGACAGAATCGGGAGTGATCACCATAAAGACTAACACGAATATGTGTTGTTGTTTGTAGGAACGACTCATGTTTTTTTATTTAGTGTTTAATGCGTCTCCTTTAGTTTGTTCGAGCTGAGTTTACTGCTCTCATTTTTGCCCACTTATTTCATAGGTCAATGTATGGTTAATGGATAACTGCTTCTAAATTCGATTATAAAGGGCCCATCATTCGTCGTTTTCGTTGCAGTAGATTCTAAATAATCATGTATGTGTTGTTAAAATTTCCAACTGTTCGCAAATTTATATTTCTCTTTTTCTTCAATTTAAGAGTTTTGTCTATCATGTCACATGATGTCTTACCATCTGCTTATCCAGTGGCAAAGAAAGGTGAGAAAGATTTGTGGGAAGATCTAGATTGAAGCTCGCATAGGAGGCAGTTGTTGTGCCAGCATTGCCATATGATGAAAAAAAATACATTTAGTGCTATTGATGAAACTAATGTTATGAATTTACAAAAAGGCTTTGTGACATTTTAAAAGATCTTTTAAGCTCTATCTTCTCTCTACGGCAGGCGCCTTTCCTTTGCTTACTACTAGAGTATTAGTAGTAAATACAAAGTTTAAATCCGATGGCTCCCTGGCCGGATTGACCGCACACACGCAGCTTAATCGCCCTTTACCTCATACTGCTATCCCCCTCCATTGCTTCTTCCAGTCTTCTTTGGCCCCAGTCCCCTCCTCCTCGAATCCGCCCACTTCAACTCAAAGCCCTTCTTTAAACATGCATCCGTTATCCACGGTACCCCGGTTGCCTTCGCAACACCGGGGTCCACGCTTCTTCCAAACCCAACATCTGCATGTTAAGGCTTCGTTGTTAGCTTCGTTCCTCATCAAGTTTCACTACTAACATCGCTCCCCACATTGCTCACTTTCTCAAAACTCTCATACAGTATTACCGATCTCACACAAAAAACACTTATTTCACCATTCGCGTAATCTTTCAAAGGAAATCTCTCTCCAATCTAGTTACGCTGTCCCACATTCCCTACTAACTTCACCAACCCATAACCTTGCTAAGTTGTCACGCCGCCTCCTGGCATGTCCACCACAGACACGTACACCTGCCCCAGGTATGAAGAAATCTTCACCGATTCTACCCTTCATCTACACAACTTTTCCACCCTGTTCCACCCACCATCCCTCAATCTTTCTGCATCTTCCCACACCGATAAAATCTCTTGCCAAGTTTTGGGGTCACCATCGTCATATCTTTGTGCATGTTCTCCTCATGGATCCATTCCCCAATATCTCACACCCACTGAATTCCTTGACCTTCTTTCTCACAGATATGGCCAATGGGTCATCCTACTGCACAAACACTACCTCTCCATTCATTTTTGTCTTTTCCGAAGATTTACCTACAGATCCTACTCTCAAATGCTTTCTCCCATTTCCAACATTTGTTTTCTTTATGCCCTCATTGTCTCAATTAATCAAAAACAGTCAGAACACATAACATCTCTCTCATCATCTATCTTGCACCTCCGAAACCACATCAATTGAAAGTATCAAACGTGATGCAAACCCCCACCCTCACACCTCCAAACACCCTCAGGAAACTGAATAGCCTACCCTAATATTTTTTTGACATCCTTCATACACAAGTCATCACCCGCTCACTAAAACGTGCACTGGTCCTTTGTTTTCTACCGCATCGCCCATTCCGATCACCTTTTGGACTCTAACAAATGTCTTCTCCGAACCCATCAAAAACATATTGTCTGCGTGTATTTACAAGTGACGGATGATGAATTGTATCATTTTTTAAAAAATAATTAAGGCAAATGGTAATAGCATATCAAAAAGGTTGTTTAAAATTAGCAGTGTCGAAGTTTGCAAGTACTAATTTAAGTTAAAATACTTAATGATAAATTTGGACAATTTTTTGACGTATGTTACATAACAGAAATTTCGGTTTTTGTGTATTACATGAGTGAGGATGTGAAACCCTCGGTCATAGATAAGTGTATACTGTATTCCCAACAGGGCTTTTTAAAGACTTGTTAGGTAAATATGTTATGATCGTTCGGAGACGTCTAAGGTCAGAAATAACCTTTCAAACACAAAACAAAATAAGCATTTGTGCAAAATGATCTAAGACTTATATAAATAATACAGTTTTAGATCTTTACTTGATTGGTTCAAGAATTGGTATGTCCAAAAACAAAATTACATATACACAATTATGTTAAGAGTACTGTTATGGTTATAGTGTCTGTGTGAAAGCGTTTGGCAGTTTCAAGCGATGATAGGTCCTCACAGCGAAGGACTCAAAAAGTACAAGCGCGATGCCAGTTATACACAAATA
This sequence comes from Ophioderma brevispina, assembly GCA_023653785.1. Lineage (NCBI taxonomy): Eukaryota > Metazoa > Echinodermata > Ophiuroidea > Amphilepidida > Ophiodermatidae > Ophioderma > Ophioderma brevispina. The sequence continues at coordinate 38,709 of JAMKCH010015919.1, forward strand.
CTCCTCAGGTATTAGCATTCCAAGGGAATCTTCCACTCCTGAATGGTATATATGTCCAGAGCACGAGTTCAAGATCGGACAAGGCGTTAAATTAAGTTCCTCGACGACATTAATATTCCAGAGTATATCAGTCCAAGAAATACCACGATTCTGATCCTGCCCACAAGACTGGAATCTATTGTTGATTCCCAGAACTTTCGGCTTCAAAGACGACAGTTAGAATAATTACAGCAACTCTGTATCACATGGAATTATAATATAAATAAATCCTGGGCCTGTGTGGAGCTCAAACTCACCATTAACTATTTTGTAGATCTAAAATTCTAGCTACCTCATCATGTATAGCTGATGTGCAACTGCGGACGGCTCTTTCGCTGGACTTAGCTAAAATCTCCTCTTATATTACTGAATTCGACAAAAAATCCCAGTCGAAAAATAGACATACATTATGCTATGCATAAACATGACCTTGCAAATTCAACTCAGATTTCACAAATCTAAATTACATCACTTTCCTATATATCTTTGTGGGGGGAATTCCCGATAACTTGCAATGTTGTGATCTTTTTTTTAAAGCCTAACACAAGCTGAGTCAGTTACTTTCAAGTTTTAGCATTCGGTCGGGGAATCCCCCACTTCCCCTATGGTGCAATCTATCTAACAGGGGCACGTAGCAAAAACCATAACTAGGGGTATTTCCCCTTTCTCTCATTTTTTGATTAAACAAAATACTTGTCCTGTGGGAAGGAATCTTTCTCAAATAAATTGAAGAAAATAATATTTTTTAAAAGGTTAATCAGAAAAAATGGACTTTGGCATATAACATCTCTCCCCCTTAAAAGATAAATTTGAAGATAGGAATGAAAATTTTCCAAATATCTGGCTTTATACCTTAACCATTGTGGTTAATTTTTTCATACAGTTACACAGTGCAAATTCTACACTTGTATAATAATGTTCTTGAATTGCTGCCTTAGGGGGGGGGGGTTTTTCTTTTATTAATTTTTTTTTACATAAATTTGTATACATAAATTCTGAACAATAATTTAGGCAGCTCTGGACAAGGATCTGCCAAGACATTTTCTTTTTTCTCTTGATATGTTCTTATGTCCAGATTGTTGTATGTCTGTAGAGTTGAAACTCCAAAAGGTTGAATTCTGGGTCAGGTGTGGATGTTTCTAAATTACATCCACAAACTTTTATTGAAATACAATTCATACATTAGTATGGGGTACAGTTTCCCCAATAGGCATCCAAAGTGCAGTTTGATCTGGTTCTGAACTTCCAATCTCACTACTACCCGGTCACTGAGATGCTTCCTGCTGCAATGTTTGTTGGTCTCTGAAAAGCCAAAATCAATGTTCCATGGGTGATGACATGTGTCTCACTGGGTACATCAGGGAAATATGTTTCACACTCATGAATTAAACTCTTTCAATTCACCGTGTTGACCTTGCGGGAGGGGACCTCGTTTCTGTCTAAATTGGCAAGTAGTCAGAATTTTGCCATTGAACACCATAATCATTTTCGGGTTACAGTGCTGTTTGTTCAAATTATAACTCTGTGATGTCCATCCAGTGTAACACTCATCACAACTTAGATGACATGTACAAATGTAGGCTTTATGTCTCATCTCTTTCATTATACTCTTTTGCAGGCAATTTATGTGGCATAATTGTCGACTGTTACGTCGACATGGTGTTTTGATCAAATAGTCAAGGTCTCCCACTTTGTCTCAGGCCATATGGTCCAGAATGACTTGGCTTGCAAAGGGATTGTGCCATTGTATTGGAAAAAAGTGCCAAAACTCTATCACCTGGCTTTTGATTACTCTGTTCCTCGCATCTTTGTCATACTGTTTTCATTTTGCCGACTCGTGTTAGAGATTTTTGTTTGGCAATTTCTGTAGCTCTTTGGCGCCTCGATGTCTAAATTTGGACACATAGTCTAACAAAATTCACATCAGGATTTTCAAACAATCCACTTTTCGTTCAGTGTAGTTGTCAATGGTCCCCGAACTTTGTGACCAAAAACATTACACCAACTAAAATGGACTAAATCCTAATGACCTTGTACAGCCTCCACCTTGGTAGCAAATAATCAGGAGTGAACTCACTCATCCCAATCCCTCGCAAATTCAAAACAATAGGTGTTGAGTCATTGTTTTCCATATGTCTTGGTTGGTTACTTCTAGGGGCCCCCTGGGATTCTGGTGGGTATGCTGAAGAACTTGTAATGGAAATTCCAAAAAAACTTTGGGCCATCAACTTGTGGAATGATAAATCTGACATGAAAATTTGATCCTTGATCAGACTGAATGATTTTGGAAGGCGGCACCACTTAGGGTGAAAAATAACTTGGTTAGAGCCTTCATTTTACTCGTGCCATAATAGGTTTGGTCTCAAGTGGTTAAGTTCCCAGGGAATCGTGTGATGTGGAAGCGCAACCTTCATGAGTGGTCAGTAAATACGATGTTCTGCTTGGTCTTTGGAAGTGGTCCTACGCAATCTACTAAGAATCTACTAAATGGCTCATCAAATGCTGGTAGTTGGTGCAAGGGAGCAGTAGGAATTTCTGATTAGGCTTGCCACCATTGGCACAGGTGTGACAAGTCTACAGATAATCAGACAATCTTTTTCTAAGTGTAGGCCACCAAAAAATGATCCTAATTCATGTCATGTGTTTTTCTCACACCTTAAGTGTCCTGCCATGGTGTGGGACTCATGGGGCTTATGGCGATCACGTCCCGATGGCACTACAATTGATGCACGACCTTCCATTCCTCTCTACAAGTACATCAGGTGGCCGCCATTATCTCATGAGGACCCCATTTTGTTTGTAGGACAACATACAGAATGTGCTCGGCTTCCTGTTGGACAATGCCCTCTCACCTAACTTCCTTAAAAAAATTGCTGGGTCACTTGCGGGCTGCTCATTTACCAGCTGTCATGGCTTTAAAGGGTCTCCTGTACAGTCCCTACCTCTATCATGCTCAGCGGCTGGATTTTCATTGTTACCAGCTTGTCACTTGTTTGTTTGCTCAGGGGCTGGATTTTCAGATAAAGGCGAATTAGTCTCCCAGAAGAGGGAATGATGACCTCCATCATGTCATCTAATTTTTGATCTTGAGAAAAGTCTCTCTCTAATTTGGGAGCCCAAGTAATTCCTCAACTGCTATTCATATGCTGTGAGTTATTTTGACTCATCACCTGCTTACTGTTTCCTGTTTGAGGCTTTTCTGGTCAATTGGACCCTAGTACTGCACATTGATGGGGAAATGTCTATTTCCTCATCAATTTATCCACTCACTGTGTACAGGGCACCTGGGAATTCGAAATTATGGGATCTGGGAGCACTTTCACCCCCTGGGACCAAAATGTCATTCCCTAACCAACAGGAGACCCCTTTAACTGGGATGTTCTTGTCTAACACCAATTTGACAGTTCCAGAAACCAAGTCGGATTTCAAATTCATTTGTGGGGGGGGGGCAATGAGGTGCACTAATCTTGTTAAATCCATACCTATCCCGCTGAATCAATGCACTAGTTCCTGTGGAACACTTCTCAATATAAATGGAAAGTGCATCGTTCTCAATATTCATGGATTGCGCGCAGCATGTGTCCAACATGATTCTAATGGGTTTGGGATCTTTAAGACTATCACCTGAAAGTGAACGACAAATCCCTTCCCAAAACAAAAGGCTAAAGTCATCCCTTACTTTTTCTGGGTGGTCAATTTCCCTTTTGTGGGATTTCTGGTTTCTGAACAGAAGAATGAACATTTGACCTTAAAGTAAACGCTACAATAGCGTTTTGACTCCCTGTGGACTCCATCCTCTTCTTGGCGGTATAGCCATGTATTCTCCCAAACACCCGGTGACCTGTATGTCATGGCTTTTTACAGTGATGCATGTGAACTGTGATTTGATTTGGGTTCCCATCCCATGTTTCTGATAGCATACCCACTACTTTCTTTAACTCCATTTTTCATTGGGAACCGGACTGGGATGTTCCCCTCCTTTGAGTGCTACATGAGACGTTTGTTAGAACCCGACTATTGTTGTACTTGTTGTACCTACTAAATTCTTGGCTAGGCCGTACAGTATGATGCTTAATTTGTGGGTGCAATGCATAAATCGTCGGCCTTACGTGGCTCTGCTTTCAGCAAACTGTCAATTTTGTTTTCATCCAGATGTGTTTTTGACTTATCTGGATGTCGACACTGTTTGAACTCTTCAACTAACCTCAACTCCCTAAGTTGACCAGAGAATTTTGCCCGTACATCTTTTGAGAAAGCCAGCGATCAAACATTTGTTCCTTTACATCGGGCAAATTCAACAGGGTCGGTCATCCTTTCTGATCCCTACCTGAATTTTTTTCTATATTCCTCTGGCACCAATTTCATAGGCTTTGAGCACATGCCTGCTTACCTCGTCAGTATCACTACATGCTGTCTAATGACATGTCCGAATATATTTCTCGGGGCTTTGTACCAATGAACACTGACTTAGCAACACGGTCCAAGACTCCCTGGGCCATTCAAGCTATGGCAACTTTTTCAAGTGTAAGAATTATTTGTCTACTTTGTTCCTGAAATTTGGAACCAGGCGAATATTTTTAGCCGCATCAAACCAGATTTCTTGGAAATGAAGTCTGATGAGCGATAGCCTGTTGTTTACCAATTTTCTAACTCTAGTTGAGCTTCTAACTCTTTCTGTTTCATCTCCATTTCCATGTCCTTTTGTTTCATTTCATTTTGGTCCAATTCCATTTCTTTTTGGTTGCATCTTTTTGCATCTGCTATTTGACAACTTTCGTTTCTCGTAATCTTGCAATTTCCTTTTCTTTCGTTTCTTCTGATATTTGCATTTCTATTCTTTTTCTCTCTGTTCTATGTTCCATTTTGTCTTTTTCCAATTGCATTTTATCAATCTCTTTTAATTTTTACCTGGCATAACTTGTGTCCGGTTTCAGAAACCTGCTTCTATCCTATCCATATTTGACACTATCCCAAAACATCTTCCTGGCGACAAACCATTTAATCAAATTATGTTTTGATGATCTGCTTTCTCATTAGCATGTTTCTGCCTCAAGGTCCATAATGCTTGGTAGTTTTCAGTAATCAGGCTGTCTTAAGCTCATCAGAAACTTCCCCAAGTAATTTGCCCTATGAAACACTTCTGTATCAAACTCCATTGTGATTGTACTTACAAAACAATATGAAACTAACTGGAACCAAACTGCAATGGTAGTACATTTGTAATACACTACAAATTTTTGTAGCCATAATTGCACTTCAATATGTTACAATATTGTTCACACTTTTAATGTTGTACATTTGAATCAAAAAGGCTCAAATTTATCTCAATTCAATTCCCAAGGATGAGCCCCCAATTATGTTATGACGTCTCGTAGACCTCTAGAGGTCCAGGAAATATCCTTTCACAACACAAAAAATATGAGCCTTTGTGCACTAAATGATCTAAATTATATAGAATAAACTATTTTAATGACGCTTTACTTGAGTTGGTTCAAGAATTGGTTATTGTCACAAAACAAAATTACATATACACAATTAGGTAAGATTACTTATGGTTTCCTAGTTGGTCCTGTGTTGAAAGCGTTGCAGTTTCAACGATTGATAGGTCCTCACAGCGAAACGAACGACGCCAAAATTGACAGCGCGACTAAGTTCATACAAAAATACCTCAGGTATTATATTCCAAGGAATCTTCTCAGTCCTGACTTTTGTAATTCTTGTCCAGCAGTTCAAGACGAGACGACAAGGTTAAATAAAGTCCCTCGACGATAATTAATCCAACAGTACAGGTCCAACATAAGCACCACGCATTTTCTATCTCGCCCTACAATTTGGAATACTATTTTGTATTCTCCAGCACTTTGGCTTCAACAGACGACAGCGATAATGACAGCATACTCTGTCTTCACATGGAATTATAAATATAATAAATCCTGGAACTGTTGTGGAGAGTCAAATCTACCATTAACTATTATCGTAGATAAAAAACTAGCGGACCTAATACTGTATATGCGGATTGCAACTGCGGACGGCGCTGAGAGACTTAGCTCAAATCTCCATATATGTACTGATTCACATAAAAATATCCCTCAGTCTAAAAATATGGAGCACATTACATCATTCTTATGCATTAACATGACTCTTTGCACCATCCAAATTAGATTTCACAATCTAAATACATGCACTTTATATATAACTTTGTGGGGGATATTCCCAGATATTGCAATGTGTTTGATCTTTTGAAAGCATAACAAGCTGACTGTCAGGTTACTAATTTTTAGCTTCTTGGGAATCCCCCACTTCCCCTACATAATTGTGCAATCTAAACAGGTGCACTTAGCCAAAAAACAACATATGGTAGTTCCCCTTTTCTCTCTTATAGTTAGCACAAAATACTTGTCCTGTGAGAATACTGTCTCAAAGAAAATTGAGAAAATAATATTTTTTATAAAGGTTTAATCAGAAAAAATGGAGGCTTATTTATTTAACAATATTCTAATCTTAAATTTATAATTGACACAAAACACTATATGTAACTAATTTATCAATATTTTCGATACTAGAACTTTTATAGGATTTAATATTTAAGCATGTGAACGGTGATTCTCGGTCAAATCCACTCAACATCCGTCTAATTATGTAATAAACCAAATTGAGAAGATCGCGAGGTACGCACGTTGGTTTGCATCGGATTGTGCAGATAGAAACGCCGACTTGGGTGGTATTCCATAATGACGGATAACGCGTGAATAACGCTTTAGTATGTCATGAACCTCATCGCCAATTTGCGTAAAATTTTGTGGTTGATCCTGTGTAAGGATAAGATGAGTAATTTTTACAAGTTATTACATCCATTTTTATCAAGGCGAATTCAGGAATTTTAGAAGAGGAAAAAAAATTTGGCCAATTATTACATGTTCATTTCTTAATCAGATTGATAGTTTGAATCGGTATATGTGGGATGTTTAGCGACTCTTTGGAGTTCGCGGTTTTTCAAAATGCGATTTTCCGAAAAACAAACTTTAAAATAAGTGTTCTATTTGTTTAACCATCCCATCAGCCTGTTGTGTAAACAACCGACGTTATTATACAATGTTTCTTCCTGAGGCTCGATATTTATATTGCAACCTCCTCACAAATAAAACACTCATCTTATCGTTCATTTCCCTGATAAAAAATCAAACATAAAACGAAATTGATCTCATCTAATTACCTATGTTCTTCTATTCTATTCTCAAGTACCCTCTCCACACATAATTCTTTCATTCGCATTTATTGCTTCCAAATGAATTTAACACCCCTATATGCACCACAACTCATAGCATCTCCTTTCCATTTAAAATAATACAACCAGTTTTTATATTTGCGTTCATCTCCGCGTTAAACAGGTTCAAACGCTGTTACAATTTATGGATTTATGCCGCCTATACCCAATCCACCTCACCTCCTGAACACAGCACACATCCACCCTCCTCTTTCTCAACTTCTTCACAATATGCCGCGCCTTTCTCTTCTTCAAACTCCCCACATTCCAGCTTCCAACCCTCAGCCGTGTACCTCAAACATCGGCATCATCGGCTTCACACCGTCATGAAGCAAGCGATGCCTGCGTGGCCCTGGGTGATTGGCTTTGCGTAAGATTTTTCTGGTAGGCCTGGGTGCCGCCTACCCAGCCTTTCAGGTTGGCGGCCTAGTGCCCAACTTAGGTTTCGCCATATGTAGCATTCGCGGCGTGCTGGATGACCGCCATTATCTCTCCAGAGACGACGCTCTGTAGGTTAGATTGTATTTTAGTGATACGGGGTAACCTCCTCATTGGTTTCCAAATAAAAATCCGCGAAGAGGTGACCGGATTAGACTCCGCCCCGATCATTATCTTAAACAAAAATTTTTAAAATCTAGGCCGAGGAAGATGCACAGAGCATAGAATATGTGCAATCCGTAGCCGTTCCCCGACGTAATTTTCTTGCTGCGTTGTTATTTGTTCGGATAATCTCTCTCAGATCCTGTCACATCATTAAGGGTTAGTTAGGGCAATGGTGTTTTCAATCAAATGTGAACTACGAAGACGCTCTCAGTTTGACATATTTATGCGACGGTGCGGAAAGTATGAGCGTGTATATTATATTAGACAGTCTAGTGACGTAGCACCGCGGGAAAATGCTTGGAGCTCGTCAGAGCCCACAGAGATTGTGTGTAAAAAATACCGATAGAAATGTTAAAATTTCTAAATGGGTTCTATTCTCGTATTTGAGATTAAGTTTCATTTACACACATTCACAGTACTAATATAGATAATATCTTTCGTACTTACAATATATCGCATCAAGTCTTCATAGACCAAAACAATATTTTCTAACTTGCTGGAGTGAAAATTACAATGAACTATTGAAAGATGGTAATTTCAACAAAAGCTATCCTCTATAAATTCTGTCCTTCCAGTTAAAAACTACTGGATTTAAACGACGTGAAATTATCATATTAAAAGAGAAAAAAACAATTTCATAAAAAGGTGGATGTGAACAGTGTTGTAAACTAGCTCTTCGTATCGTTTTAGCATATTGTGGCGTGGTTTCTCAATTTATTATCATCCACACAATTGTTAAGTAATTAATTCTTCAGATATTATTAGCGTAATATGACCACGTCTTCTGTTTCATCCTATCCTATGTTACAATTTGTGAAATTCAAAGTCGCACACCAACCATTCCGTCATATTACTTTTTTATCATTAATAACATTTCGTCCAAATTTCAAATTTGGTTTTCACGAAAAGCATAATTTGTCATATACGGCGGTATGTGAAGCAAAGAATGCCGTAATACGTAGAGGAAAGCTAAACGAAATTCTGTAAGAGAATTAGAATCACCATGATGTCTAGTCTTATTAATATAGTATTTACTTTTCCATCCCATTTTCTCTAGGATACCAGAAACCAACGGTTCAAAATATATACATGGCTCAAATTGGTAAGCATATCTCCGTAATCATTCCACTTATGGAACCAATCATTTAATCAATCCAAATGTATTCCCACACTTAAGCAAGATTTGAAATGCATTTGAAGTGAAACTTTTTCACCTCTTTTGCAAATATCAATGCTCCAAGTATCAGCCAAATACTTAAACAGAGTGGGCCCATAGTACACTAAAAGCGCCCCCAATCTCATGTCTCTAGTAAAAACCCCATCGGGTCCCAAATGATTGAGTTGTCCCTTATTTAATGAATTCCATTTTATTTTTGATTAGATAACTGTCTTGCGCCGCAGGCCTATAAATTTACTAATATAATTTTTTTTTATATAACTCGCGAGCGTCGCAGACCGATAGCCCCTTAAAGAGGGCAGGGCTTGAAGAAGGAGGGAAATTATGGGGTGAAAGTGTTAACAAGCTTGCGCCGCAGGCCTATAAAGTCGCTTAGCTAACTGTTTTGCGCCGCAGGCCTATAAATTTACTAATCTAATATTTCACGGAATATAATATTGCAGTTTATTCCGTTATAAAGTAAATTACGGAATAAACTGCAATATCATATTGCAGTTTATTCCGTTATAAAGTAAATTACGGAATAAAGCAATACTTAGATTATTTAACATCGTTACAAACGAGGACGTCCTCGGTTGTAACGAGGTCCTCGTTTATACAGTGAAAAGTCAGGTGTGTGTCCTCGGTTGGAGGTGAATATACACGCACGCACACACACACACACACACACACACACACACATACACATACACACACACACACACACATCGAAATATATGTGGGTTTAACGTACCTTAGTTTTATGAGTCAATCTAATATGACACTATTTCTAGACTTGGATTGATGAGTTTCTGCAGTGGAACCCTTCTCATTTTGGCGGTATTGACTTGCTACAGGTTCCTGCATCAAAGGTTTGGCGACCCGATCTCACATTACATAACAAGTAAGTGTAAAAGAACCAATCAGTTAAAACAATAAACGATCTAATTAATTTGCAATGATACCACTGTTTTAAAATGAAAGACAAATCATTTAATCCTAGCAAGCATATCTCAAGTTTATGTGCTAAAATAAGTCAATAGTCATGTATCAGTAGGATGCCTAATTAACACTTAAGTGCCTAAGGTGTTTTCACTTACGTTGGTGCCGGGGGGGGGGGTTCCATGGAACCCCCCCCCCCCAAGGAAACCACTTTCCCGATGGAATTTTCAGATGAAACTCATACCACCTTTGAGGGGGCATAAGACAAGGCCAACGGTGCAATATAAATGAGTTCCAGTTTATCTTCTGGAAATTAGGGGCAAATCATTGTTTTCGAAATGCGTCAAATCGCTCAAAAAGTAACATGTTTCTGAGGCACTGTTTCCACAGCATACACATTGCAAATCATTTTGATGTTTATATCTGCTCTAGAAGGACCAATTTACATATATTTAACACAAACATTACCATTTTGTACATTCTTGTATTTTTTGTGGGGGCAGTCGTATTTGGCATAGGTTTGTATAGCAATGGCGCGCAGTCGCTCGATGATGGAATCGCTTCTTTTCAGGACATAAAGGGTTAATTATTTTTTCTGATTATGTAATTAATTTTGTTTCATGCATATGAACATACATAAGCAGAAAAATATTTCTGGCAACTGGGTTTGTTAATTTTTATTTTTAAAATCACACTCCCGTTGGTGCCTAAGGGGAGACCCAAGCTAATTATCTCATTAACGGGCGAGAAATTTTAGTAAATTTTTTAATGAAAGAAGCGCATCGATACATTACACAATTACACAAAATTAGAGTTCGAAAATATTTTTCACGAGTGAGAAATCGCCGAAAAACAAATCTTGGGTACTATGGAACCCCCCCCCCCTAGGCACTTAAGTGTTAAAAAGGCTGACTCAGAAATGTACTGAGAATGGCGCCCTCAGTTTTAAACAAATATTAGCAAAACGGAATGCGAAATTTCGCAGAAAGAAATGCGAGTTTAGCCACACGACGTGAGAGATTTTGGGATCGCGCTACGAGATTCGAGCGGATGGGCGGCACGCAACACGAAATGATACGAAGATCGTGAAATGACATCCAGAAATGTTTCCTCTGTAAAATCATGAAAATGCGAATGTATTGATCTCGCACGACGATTAATGGCTACATTATAATGTTATTTCAGAAATATCAAAATCATGAATATTAAGCGGAAAAAATATGAGCTTTAATCTTGTGCTATCCCGTGGAATTACCCGAGGACACACTCAGTTTAGTAATATTATTGGCTTTACTAGTACTCGTTCACCTATAACAGCTACCATTAACCTTAATTGAACTGGGGTTTTTTCTTCAGCGCCGAGGATTCCTTTGACATCCACAAACCAAACACCTTTGTGAATATTCGATACGATGGCTTTTTGACTTGGTTCGTTCCTACTATATATGGGTGCTCATGTAAACAACGAGTACGGTATTTTCCTTTTGACACCCAAGTGTGTGAAATAAAGCTAACTTCTTGGGCTTACACCGGTGATCAAATTGATTTGAGACCAGAAACAGGAGACGATACCATTCAAAACAGGTAATGAATAATATTTGCCCTTAGACGGTAATTTATTTCAGAATTTCCATTTGAGTAGAATAACAATCAACCCTCTTCAGCGTCAATCGTTATTGTCCCGCGCGGGGGAGCAGTGGAATGACTTGACATGAGTTTTTGCTGTATTTAATGTTACTTAAAGGCCGACTCAGATATTTCCGATGAGGGCGCCCTCAATTTTCAAACAAGTCGTGTTTTTTGCATATACATAATGCATGTCCCCTATACTAATCACTTTGTGAAATAGCTAAGCTCAAATCAAAGTCCTTCATATAGAAAATCACATCTTTGTTTAGAAATTCCCGATCCGGAATTTTGTTATACACAGTATCCTATGGCACTGTTATACTACACATGAGTGTTTACTGCATCAAAACGAAAAATTCGATTCATCTCAAACTTTGGAATTGAGAATTTTAGGTGACTATCTTGAGTTCTAGTTGCAATTATTAATTAATATATAAACAAATTATATTCAGAAATCTCTGAGTCAGCCTTTAATGCTTATGATGAACTTGGCATAAATATTTATGCAGATACATGATAGTTTTTGCGTAAGTAAAATTATGATATCAATGTGAGATATAGAATGTATTTTCTAGTGTTTCATACAAATTCATATGGCACCTGTACATGGCTCTATACATAGTGAACCAAAAAAAAATTCATGAACAAACACAAATTTGACCCTGACCGGTTTACCCACCCTCAACTGTGACACAGTTGATGTTTTCATGATATATTACAAACAAGTTAAAAAAAAAGAAGGAATTTGGTGAAAAAATGAGGTAGATATGAACGATTTTCGTGGCTGATCCATTTTTACCCCATTCCAATGGGATTTACACAGTTAAGCTGGGTTTCAGTTCCATTATTTTGTCTGAATATGGTGACAAAACTTTCTGGATCAGCCGTGAAAATCTTTCATATCTACCTCATTTCTTCACCAAATTATGTCATTTTGTCAGCATAGAAAGTCGAAAATATGCAGATCATGAAAACATCAACTGGTTCACAGTTGTGTAAACAGGTCAGGGTCAAATTGTGTGTTTTTCATGCACAAATTTTTTGATTCACTTTGTATATGGCACACTCTGCCAAGTTTCAGATACCAGTATTGCCATATTCTTTTTTCGGTAAAAGTCACCTGCATGAGCAAATATTTTTTGTGAAACTGTGTTCTCAATTCTTGGCTATTTTTCGGATGTTTGTAATAATACTACCATTGCACGGTGCATAAATTGGTGTACAGCACCAAATGTTTCTTATATTGTTTTTAGATGAGAATTCATACCGTTAAAAGAGATTGAACAAACAAGTGCATTGTGTCCCTCTCCAAAAATACAATATTTGTAGTTGGTGTTATAATTAAAAATTACTGAGATATTTTTTTGACAATTTTAAATGGCAAATTATTTTTATATATCCTTTTCATTTGTTTGTCTGATCCGTTGCATTTGAAAAGGCTATCATGTAACTCCACCTCAAATTACCCCTTATTGTTCAATGAGGTTCATGTTGAAAAGAAGATTAAAATTCTGTCAACTATAAATCCGTGACGCCTTGTCTCTGCCTCCCTCTTCCCTCACCTGGCTACGCCACTGGTATGAATGATGTTCATGCCTTCCTAGTTTCAAACATTTGAAAAAAAAATCAACACACACACACACACACGAAAACGAACAAACAAGTACTGAAATCAAGCTTGAGTTACGTTAAAAGCTATTATATACAATGACACATGTCATGAACAGAGGACATATCCTTATTTTGACAAAATACAAAATGACATTAGTTGACAAAATAGTACAAAATTAATTGAACATAATTGAGTATTTCTTTCGTTCTTCTAGTTTTTTAGATTTTGGAGAATGGCAGTTCATATCTCTATTCAACGAACGTATTACGACAAAATACCCGTGCTGTCCAGAACCATACTATGACCTCGTATATTACTTAACCTTCCGAAGGCAGTATGATTTCTACATCGGTTACTTGGTTCTACCGTGTGTTTTCCTCTCTGGACTGTCTCTGCTGGTCTTCTACTTGCCGGCTGAATGTGGAGAAAAGTTGACTCTGTCCATCACAAATCTATTAGCTCTCGTTGTGTTTCAGCAGTTGATTGCTGAAACTATGCCACCTAGCGCTGATGACTCGCCTGTTATTGGTATGTAAAAGCTGTCATGTTGCCGTTTAAAATACTGTGTGTGTCTCCAAAAATAGCTCTGTGATTCTCATGACTTGCGCCCTCTATAAGATCACTGAACCTTATACTACAGGGCAATTTACGGGAGGTCAATGAGTTAACTTGGCCAGACCTGCCTACAGAATAACTTAAACATGCAGAGAATACAAAAGAATTGCATGCAGAAATGACTGAAATGTTCAGGTGAACCAGGTACAAGTATTCTATTCTTTGTATGCTTGGATGATCTGGAGGGCGAACAAAAGTCCATACAATATAATTTACCTACCATGAAATGACCCTATATATTGTCACCATAAAGCTTAATCAATTCCAAAGAACATTCTATAAACACACCATGCAAATGGTCATTTAAGCAAGACCATGTTATTGGAACTTGCGCAGCTAATGAGTGAAGTAAAGGCGCAGAAGGCAGAACAAATCAGGTAGAGACTGATGGTGCAAAGTATAAATTTAAAAATTGGATACTTTTATATACCTTCTGTCAACAAAATGAAGTAGGTTGATTAATGTCCAGTTTGGTCAATTCAATATAGCTTTTATTTTTTTGAGCTCGCATGCACTAGAAACCAAAGGAAAACTACATTGAAAACCATAAACAACGCTAATAAGATTACATACACTTTTCACTACCGATTAGATAAAATTATAAAGTGTCAATTTATATAACTCTCAAAGAGTGGCTCTAGGGGCTACTCCTTTTTTAACCCGAAAAGAGTGAAACATCGGTGAAAGGTCAGAAGAACATATTTGTCAAATTTACTCTGGATGATTGACATAGAATTGAAAAGTTTATGATAGTTCTGCTTTTTTTCAAAGATGAAAATTTTCACTCTTTTGTCAGTGAGCCCTCTTGCAATCATTACATTAGGAGATTAAAGGTCCATGGACATGCTTTAAAAATACTTATAATACCTCCCAAACACAGTTCCATTCACAGTATGTATTGGTAACAATGTAAAATCTGCATGAAGCAGTATTTGAGAAACCGTAGATTTGATAAAAATTGGGCATAACATCATGGGTTTCAGACAAGCTTTGAAGGGGAATTTCAAAACGGAAGTGATTATCGCGATGGCTGCGATGACCCGGAAGTGACGTCAGAGTAACAAATACGCGTCATGATCGTCATCATGCACGTCTATTTGGATTGCCCGAAAAGCAGAAATGCGTGCGAACAGGTTTTATAATGTGCGTGTGTACAGCGTGTGCTGCGTAATGGCACGTAATGCACGACGGCGCGAGCGCCTTTTTGTTCGTTTGCTTTTGTGTGCTTTAGGCGTATAGGGTGCTTAGGGGAACACATGAATACTGTCAAATTATGGTGAATCTTGTCTACTTTTGAACCTTGGTTTCATGTCAACAAAAAGAAAATCGCATGATAGGATCGCCAACGTTTATATTTTTAATATATTTTTAAAATAACATGGTCGTAATATTCAAAACTAGACTCTTTTGCAAGGTCATATGGGCCTACCGCATGACTAAGGATACCAAGGTAGCACTCGGTCGATTCCTAAGCTAGGCACCCTGGTCTATCGCTTTCAGCAATAAAATTGCATTGGTACGCAACTTCACGCCCACACCGTAGTCTTCAAAGAGACCGGCTCCCGACTAGCGTAAATTGCTTTTGGAGAGGGCGCAATTCATGAGGTCATTCGGAAAAAAAAAACGGACAAGCTGCGGTTGAGGTTGAGGAACTACCGCTAGGTGTATCGAATAATATCCCAGGGGCCACTTTCATTAAAAGGTGGATATGATGCGTGAACATGGACTTTCAAAATGCACCCTAAACACGTACTTTCACCGACTAAAAAACAAGCTAAAACATACCCTAAACTAGTATTTTTATCTGTTTATGATACCATAAACAAGTATGCAATGCATTGTGTCGTTAATATACCCGTTATTATCTTGCTTTGCTTTACTTCCGAAGTTCCGATTACAATATTTGTGATGATTTTGATCCCTGCATAATGATATACCCTAAACACGTACATCACAATTCAGGGTTTAGAACAAAAACATACCCTTTTTTCCATATTTTGCTGTTTTTGACACCCTAAACAATGTACGCGCGTACATCACCTGTCGGAAAAAGAGACCATTTTTACGCGTTTTCTTGTTCACGCATCATATCCACCTTTGAATACAAGTGCCCCCCGGAATAATATAAGATTGTGAGTTTGTTACTGGTTTAACTGAACCTAAACATGTTGGCAAAATGAGGTCCTGATAGGGGTAAATTCTCACTAAAATTGGTCCCGTTAAGGGTCACTTTCAGGACCCTTAGAACAAGTACCCAATAAACCCCTGAAAAAGCGTACGTTCGTGCATTTGGTGCGCAAAGCATGTTGTACGAACCGGGCATTAGGCTTATACAGCGAATAAATATTTTGAACAGGTCATATAACGAATTTGGACTCCGTCTTCAACCACCTTGTATCTCGTTGGTACCATCGTTTCAGACGAAGTAGTCTAGTAGATTATATGAGTAGATTTCAAGTTTTCCTTAAATGGCTGGTTAGCAGTAACGATTCACTTCCTCTTGTGTCATAATATATAATTATTCTGTTCGTTTGTTTGCTTGCTTCTTTTTAGGAACATACTTTCTTATCATGATTGTGATGGTATGCGTATCCGTTGTCTCTACCGTTTTGGTTATACGCATCGGATATCATACGAAGAAAATGCCTGGATGGGTGAAGACTATATTCTTGGGTTTTCTCGCTAAGGTAGTTGGTATGACGAATGAAATTGAAACGAGTTTGACAAAAGAACCCTCTATATCGAGTAAAGTTCATACTTCCCCAGCAGATATTGGTCGGATTATGCTTTCAGAAGGTAGGGATGATGAGAAGCTCGGCCATGCCATGCAAAACTTGGCCAGTGATGTTTCCCTAATTTCTGCCATTTTGAGCGACTTCAAGATGGAATTGAGAACAAAGGATGAAACGGAACACCGTATGTTGCAATGGAAAATACGTTTCGCGCATTATTGACAGATGCTTGTTATTAATTTTTTCGGTATTTGGAATAACAGTCACTGTTTTTATAACTGTGTATGCTTGGGGAATGGGTCAGAATGACTTTGCTTCTTTAACAGGGCCATAATATATTAAAAGGACACCAACGCCAAGATTGTTCATAAATATAAATAAAGCGCTTTGAGACTTAATTGTATAAAGCGCTGTATAAATACCTGCATTTATTTATTTAATGTATCTTTGCAAATATATCATTTGAAATGAACAAATTTATAAGAAATAATTATGATTACATGATAAAATAAGACATATGCTTTGTCGAGGCTGTCACCGGACCAGTAACCAGGGAAGGGCGGTAGAGTCGGACGACCCAATTCAAACCCCCCCCCACCCATAAAAGCTAAAATGTGGCCAAAACAATAGATTTTGTGAGCGGAGAGATCCCCAAGTTAGTGTTTTTAGGGGTTTTTTTCGAAAAAGGGTTAAAATTTCAATCAAAAGTCCACTTTGGCCAAATTCGCCCCCCAACCTTATTTTTGCAGCGGAAAAGTCCCATTTAGGAAAAAATGCAAAACTCCTGCTTATACGTGCATTGCTGCCACATTGTACGTGGTAACGTGGTAAGCCTTGAAATTTCCCAAACAAGTGTCTACGGAATGCTAATGGATTATGCTTTGCAATGTAAATTCTGTCAATGCCATCTTCGACCATTTGATGGTTTTTATTCCAAGCGCAGATTTTTTTTTTAATTCTTAAAGCTTTACTTTAGCTGAACTAAATGTTAGGCTTTTATTAGAGTTTAAGCTAAGCGAACGCATATCTATGCCATAAACGTATTGCTTAAGTAAACGAATTTCCAGAAAGGAGTTCAACGTTGCAATTTTAACTCCGTCAACATGCATTGAAATTTAAACTATGTACGGGTCTGTTGTGACCCAGTACGTACGAAAACCCATTACGTACAAATTTGTACGTAATGGGCTCAAGTCTCTTTTTTGGCAAAATGTTATATTCTCAGCCCAAAACGTACGAAAAATAATTTCAGTCTTACAAATGAGGGCGCATCACAAGATCTTGAAAATAAAGTTCTCACTCCCTCTGCAAACTCTCCTCTATTGATTCAGCTTAAAACCACATAACCATTTCGGCTCAATACAACCTTGTCCCTATTTAAACTTAGTCATAAAATGCTTCTCTGGGACCCCCTGATTTACCCAGAAGTAGTATCGATTTTGATATCAGATGAAAGACCGTATTTTTCTCATTGTCGTCCTGAAATTTGAGCCCTCAAATCCATTTCATTTCCAAGATATAAACAAAAAACCGCCGTTTTAATGGTTAACCATCAATATTAGTACAGACTTGAATAGAGCGTTGCAATAGGCATTGTGTGCTTTCTACATCAAAAACCGCAAGTTTGTTTCCCACGGTACTTGATGGGCGTATGTTTGAGTCCAGGCTCTCATATATCAAGCTGTAGAGAACACAATAGACATAATCCGGAACCAGCAACTTTAGTGGGATAAGGCTAAAATTAAAACAAAAATGTGTAAAATTACTTTATAATTCTCAAAACCTGCCGTTTTACGTTGCTCACATATTATATAATAATACAAACATAAAAATGAGTGAAATGGTCATAAAATTGTTCAAAAATGGAATTTGTACGTATTGGGCCCAAGTGTCATTTTTTTTTTAAATTTCAGGTTCCCCGGCCCAATACGTACAAAAAATATTTTGGTCTGACAAATGAGGGCGCACTTTTAAAAAAGTCCCCAAAAGTTGTTTTTCATTGACTCAGCCTAAAACCAATTCGGCCCCATAACCATTTCAGCCCAATTTAACCTTGATTTGTACATGTATCGATAGAGCATGTTTTATAGTAACATAACCTACCAGCAGTTTTCGGTGAATTTGTTGAAAACTGGAGGAAAAATGCAATTCTTTACCATAAAAACCTCCACGAAACAGTGTTTTTTAGTTCAAATATTTAGAATATTTTGTTTTCGACAAATCTGATGATTAAGACCAAATTATTTTTAATTGAAAACTGTTCTTCTTTTAGTAATTCTATTGTCTTGAACAGCTTTGATTGATGCACAAATTGATTTTTGGTGATTTTTTCGATTTTCTGTAAATCACTGATAGGGCCTTAAGAGTTTTTTTTCTTAAATGTGATGAAAATGCTACTTTTTGGCCAAAAGGATAATAAAATGTGAATGAAGAAACTGTGTACTTCAAGAGACATTAGTTGCTGCAGCATCAGGTGAAAGGGGCCCTGATTTCTACAACCAGGGCCGGAATACTAACATTTGCAATCATAGCTCATTGATCATTGGGTTGTGTAGGTCATGAAAAATGCGTGATGACAAAATAAAAGTGATGGCAATTTGCATATAAACCAACATTTTCCAAAATGGCCGCATTTAAAGGAATGCATTTACTATGGCAGACTTGGTCGGAATGTATGTTGTCTGGGTCAAGAGTTAAATTATACAATGGACAGAATTGTTGTAGTCATGGACATTATATACACAGCATTTCAGTGGCCGACCATCTCGTCTAAGAAAACCATATATTTCTTATTATAAACCTAAGAAGACGTTTTTTTCAAAATTGGGTGTTTTCTGGGTCAAGGAGTAGTTCAATATAAAAATATTCTCAAAAACTTAATAGGATATTTATAAAAGTGATGTGTATTTGCATCTGTAAACATGTTTTCTAGATAGCCCAATATTTATATAAAGTACCCACAGCGTTGCAATTACTGCAATGTCCGTATAAGGTGCACAGTGATAAAAATATTAACTCAGATGCTTGATAATTAATACCAAACAATTAAATCCTCAGTAACTCCTCCTTAGAAACGCTAACTGAACTTATGGCCCCTTTATGACGGAAAAAATCCCAAAATATTGGCTACAAAAGGTGTGCACGTTGACCAGGGCCATGTTTTAATTTGTCAAAATTCGGGGCCATTTTCCTCTTGACATATCTGAAACAATAATAGTTTCATTAAAGCAATACAGGCCCAATGACCTACATAGGTATGTACAGGCCTAAATACCAAAATTCCCATGGAAATTCCAGAATATGTTTGCGGTGAGGTACATATAACACGTGTTAAAAATGTTCCTAAGTTTACCCTGCTTTACCTTTTAAATTTCGGTTAACCCAATTATTCAATAATTCCACGCTTATTACAAACTAACATAAAATTCCATTGTGGAAGCAGAAAAAATGTAAATAAACAGTGGTTAAGAAATTAAAACTACACATTTTGAAAAAAGGTAGTATTTATACGCTGGACCGTTATTCTTATTTCCGTAATATTACGTCTTTTGTAACTTATTATGTAATGTAAGAATCGTGAACTCGTGAAAAAAAATCGTTTTACCTAGAATTATATATTATATATTAAGAGTTAGCATGTTATATCTATAAAAGTTATGTAGATGTAGTGTAGTGGATAAGGTTAGGACTGGTAATCATAGGCCCTGTTCGAATATGTAAGGTTATATGTATTAATTTACTCTCATGATAAGTAATTGATGACATGAAATTAGAATGTTGACATTACCATATAAAACGAATCGCATATACTGGTTTTTTAATTTATTTTACACGTTTTCCCTTGTTGTTGCATTTTTTCTCAAAACTGTTTGCCTGAAATATAACTTGTTTTTACAGCCAAGTGGTTGGACGTAAATACAACGTTTGTATATGATGCCATAGCTACCCGGCATAGCTACAACATGAAAATAGGTCAGATGATTGTAATAACGTTTTAATTCTTATTATTGTTTAAACAGAGTCAAAAACCAAAACAATAACGTTGAAGCTGAAAATTTAACGCCGTTAGTTACGTTCCCGGCAATGGTTCGTATTTTACCCAGTTATTTTACGTTTGCAACGGGAGTCCCCAGCGGCCAGTCAAATCCCTGTTTTTTTACAGTTTATTTTTAACAGTGCAAGAGTATAAGGTAGTCACACTTTCACCGAATTGTCATCCGAGGTGCTGTTATAGTTGAGGGTTATGGAGAGGAAAACAATTTTAACACCCAAATGTCTTCTAGGTGTGTCTTGGCCTTAAAACTTAAGTGCGTCAAGGTCTTGGGCAGGCCCGTTGGTGGTCAAGGGGTGATCCTAGGGACCTCATCTGAAAACTAATTTTCCAAGGAAAAATTTAAGTAAAATCACACAGTACAAGACTACACTAAATATTAACAACAAAGAAAGAAAAAAAGGAAACATATTTTAACCTTGAAATTAGGGGCGAAACATTGTTGCTTTTCATGACCGCCAATTTCACAAAAAAGAGGCCCATTTTACTTTACCCAACATGGAGACACTTAAAACTAACTACGATCTTTTCAAAGTAGTTGGCACCACCTTGTGGAAAATACCTCTTAAAGTGACATAATTCGGCCATTTTGAAGGTACGAAATTGAACTTTTTGGTATCAAGCTTGAGGCCTTTGCAATCCCGAAACCTCCCACTTCCCCACCGATCAATGTTGAGTATCTGTTAGGCGCACGTAACACAATTTTCAGATTTCAAACTTTGTCCGGGGGAGAGGGGAACGATTTTACTGTACGGTAAGGAAAGTGTGTGCCAACACTTTTGTCCAAGATTGTAGTAGTTGTTCAAGTTTAAGGTGCAACGAGAGATTCAAGGTCGTCCATATTTTCGTAATTGTAGGATTTAATATAGTCTACGATTAGAACGCAATCATG
Source organism: Ophioderma brevispina (assembly GCA_023653785.1). Lineage (NCBI taxonomy): Eukaryota > Metazoa > Echinodermata > Ophiuroidea > Amphilepidida > Ophiodermatidae > Ophioderma > Ophioderma brevispina. The sequence goes on from JAMKCH010015919.1 coordinate 60,244, forward strand.
AGATTCCCGATCTTTTATTTTTCTACAGCAAAAGCACCATAATAACTAAAATGAAACAAAAAAGCGTTTGTATATGCTTATATTTCAATAGAAAACATAGGCGAATTTGTATTGACTCCTATACAAAATTAGAAATTTCACAATTTTGGTATCAAAGAAAACTTCTCAGCTTAATCCTTTCAGTGAGATATTTTAGATAGAAAGATTTACACCAGTGCAAAATATATTTGTAGGGACACCTGTTTTTGAAATCTCCGTTGCACCTTTAAGACTGGATTCAAATTAACTATGTTTAGCAAAACCAGGGTTGTTTGTTAATATTGATTGTACTATTTTTACTAAGCTGTTTTCTGAGCAATAATTTTACCATTCATGTATAACCAAGGAATAGATTACGAGATCAAATTACATAATAGCAATAATTGGTTAATGAAACATTGATGAAATTTATTTTAGTATTTGTTGTATACTGAAGTCCAAATACATAAGTAGCCACCAAAGGTAACCTTATGTGGAAAATGATTTTTTGTCATGGGTGTGCCTGTTGGTGGTAAGGGGGGGGGAGGGGGTCCCTTACGCGCGATGATACGCCATGCGTGACGGCGGACGCGATTTCTTCGCCTAACATGTCAGAAGATGGGGGATAAACAAGCTTGATAATTAGCAGAAACAACGGCCTCGCCGCATTTGTGTTTCCGCGCTAACAAACAAATTGAGGGTTTTTCGGACGGTTTAAAAAATTATAGGGTTTAAATGCAGGTCGCCTCATCAATAAGTTCTAGGACATGTCAATATCTCACAAATGAATATATATCTATTTTCTCCTAGACTTAAAAATTTTATGAAATATGAAACTGCCAACATTTTACTATTGAGTGTATTGTGTAATTATGTTTGGTCATTGATGTTTGCTTTTATCCACAAAAAAACCGTGGTTTCACCTATTGCGCGTCGTCTATAATAAAAGTGAAGGAAAAGAAATTCACAAAAATTCTGCTTGTTCAATGATGTTTTGCCCTGCGTTGTTTGTTAGACCATTAGGCTTTCTGGCACGTAACAGAATTGGGGGCTCGTCCGGGAAAAAGAAACTTGCAGGGGAAAGTGTAAAATGTTGAACTAGAAGGGTGGGTTGTGGAAAAATTTGATTTTAAAAATTGTTGCAGCATTGCACTTTCATTATCGTGTGAACATGTACCGTGCCTATTTATATTAGGCCTAGTATTTGTCATGGAGTTTAATGCGGAAGCTTTTCATGAATGTGAAGATCCCATTGGGAGGAAATTTGATGGCCTCACAAAGCCAAAACCTTGTTCAGCTAGGACAGTTTTTGGAAATTGCAGATATCAAACAGTCAATGAGGGGAATAACAGGGATTAAGAATAGATAAATTGATTTCTAGTGATGATGAGGGTGGGACTCATTATGTTTGGAAAAAAAGAAAAAACATCGTTGAAGGTTTCTGGTGATGCTGCAGTCATGCTTGAATTGGAAAATGATCAAATTAGAACAACAAAAGTACATAACAGGAGCATGAAAGGAATAAGAAAATGAAAAAGGTTGGTTGAGAAAAAATTGTCATTTAGAGGCTGAAAAGGTAAAAGCTCAAGGAGGCTCATTAAGTTCCTCCTCACAAGGGTTTAGGGTTGACCCAACACGCCATATAAGGTTAGTTCACTCCTTTTTCCAAGAAAATGAAAGTTGAAAAATTGTCCTGCATTTTGAGCGGGGGCCCGATAAATGCAGGCCCGAACGGAAAATTCATTGGACACTTTATGCAAAGCGTGTGGAGGTAAGGCCGTGGGGTGTATACTAGCTTGCCTTTTACAAAGAGGGGAAAAAAATATGACGTAGTAAAGGTGCTGTGCTTAGGGCGTTATGAAAGTTGGTTCCGGCGGCTTACCGACAAAAAAATCCGGCATCTCAAGAAAGATGAGCGGTTGACTCATGTGGAATGTTGCTCGGTCAAAAGGGGCAATATTTTGATAGGTGGTTGGCATCCAAAATGTTGATAAATTTGAGAAGTTGTGTCAACTTATTTTGGTTGATGGAAGAATTCCAAACGCCAAATTCACCCCGATATCAAAACTCACGGGATGAAGATGATTTGTTGGTAATTGCACGGTTGCTGCTGCTGTCCGAGCTGATGATTTTGCCTTGACACACAAGTTGCATGACCAAAATTATAGAGGTAATCGATTTGGTCAAAACAGAATACCCGAAAAAAACAAAATGGATGACAAAGGAGACAAAACATGGAACACAATTTACTTTTGATTTGATAAAAGGGTAGTGCCAAAAGTCAGGGAGTTTGCCTAATTCAGAATACAAGTCAAAAGTCTTCACTTGTATTATTGTAATCAGCCCTGGTATTTGAAAATTCAATTGTCACCCGAAGTTGAAAGCTGCTGGGGGTGGTCAAGAAAAACCTGTAGCGTATAATGTCTCCGAGGTTTGATGAAATCTCTCAGGGGGAAAGTTGGGGGACCCGTTTAAAAGAAAAGGAAGGGAAACCATAATGGTGAGTGGGATAGTGGGATTGAACCTTTTGTATCAGAGGGCCATGGTGTTCATTGAACAAGTAAGTGATGGCTGTTGGATCTTATTCGATTGCTCGTGATACCTGTGTGAGACTTCAATGGTATTGGAAGAAATTTTGCCCTTTGGTCAGGAAAGTTACCAGGGCAAGATGCTGTATTACAAGGGGAGGATGCGAAACTTTTATAGCACCCTAAACAATTAATTTGACTTCAGAGTGGATTCCCGGTTGAATTGATGAAGAGTGGGGACTGTTGGCCCCCCCTGTGGATCTAGATTGCATGTGTAAGGGGGTCCACATGCTGCTAGGTAATGATTTGGCTGGTGGAAGAAGAGTTTTTCCTGACCTATAGTGGTCCCCCCCAAAAAAGCCCAGAATTAAAAAACCCTGATGTAGGGGAAGGAAAATGAGGAATTTTTTCCGGAATGACGCAGTTAACTCGCGCAATGCAGCAAGAGCTCGTCCAAGCCAAGAAGAGAAAATTGGCTTGAATCCTAAATTTAGGACAATACTTTTATGTGGGAATATGGGGAGGATTTCCTGTTTGGATGGTAACAACCCATCTGTAGGTGGTGTGAGTCCACCTGTGGTCGAAGGTTGACCTGTTGGGGTAATTGTCAGAGTTCCTTGTGCCATGAAAAATTAGTGCAGGAACAGAAAAAGATCCTGGATTGTCAGGTTGTGTCAAAGGGCATTGACCCCTGAGGAGGCGGAACAGCTTCCAGTTTGTTTCTATAAAAGAAAAGAAATGGAGTCCTTATGCAAAATATCGTTCGCCTTGTGTGTCTGCCAATTGAAGAGAATGGCAGATGTCCACCAGATAGTTGTCCCGCAGGTTTACCATGGGACGCGTGTTGAGTATTGCACATGATAGACCAATGGGGGGGACATCTTGGGGTAAAGAAAAACCCGTGACAAATATGGGTCATTTTGGTGGCCAAACTGAAAGGGATGTGTCAAATTATTGCAGAACTTGTCATGTGTGCCAATTATTGGCAAACCAAAATCCGACTATTCCACCAGCACCATTAAAGCCTATCCCTGCTTTTGACGAACCATCCTTCGACAGTGATATAGACTGTGTTGGGCCCAGACCAAGACAAGACGGAAATGAGTACTTGTTTAACCATCATGTGTGCTTACTAGGTTCCCGCGCAATACTCTCGGAGAATAAAGTCGGGTAAGTTGTGAAGGCGATTAAGAAGTTTGTTTGTGGGTTTACCAAAAACTATTCAATCAGACCACAGGGACGAATTACCTCAATATTTGTTTCAGGAAGTCAGGTACAATTGGGAATTGATCAAAAAAAAAATTCTAGTGCCTATCATGCAGAGTCACAAGGTGCCCTTGAGAGATTTCCCAAAGCTTGAAAAAAAAAAAATATGATGAGGGCATATTGTTTTGAGATTCAGAAAGATTGGGACCAGCAAATTCATTTGCGATTATTTTCTGTGAGAGAAAGTACCCCAAATGAGGTCTTTGGGGTTATAGCCCCTTTGAACTAGTTTTTGGACATACGGTTAGGGGACCGTTGAAATTGTTAAAAGAGAAATGGTTGGTTTTGTGAGTTCCCCTGACCTAGACCAATTTCTAGAGTATTGTGTCTACATTTCAAAACTCGGTATGAGGGCAAATGAATGGCTGGGACAAAGCGCAACATAGTCAAGAAAGATGAAAAACTTGGTATATCAGGGTGCACGGAGTCGGGAATTGACCCAGGTAAAAGGTTTTGGTTTTGTTTATTTTGGGTGGTAACCTTACCGGCTGATTTCATGGGCCCTATGTGATGACAAGAAAATCAGTTCAACCAACTATGTTGTCAAAACTCCAGGATCGTCGATCGAAAGGCTCAATCAGTTGTGTCATGTAAACATGTTTTTGTTTATTAATCAAAAAGATGATTGGAGAGAGCCCAAGATAGACGGTTCAATCAGTCAGTGTTGTCAGTCAAGTTCAAATTCAAGACAGGGGAAAATATGTGAAAATGACGTGCCCGCGGGAAAGAAGCAAGGCACAGATCCGGACAGAGGAAAGAGCAGGAGGGAAATAAGGGCAAACGAGATGAAAAGGTACCTTCCTTCCCATCCTGCTCTCCCCTTTCACTTCCCTCCCCTCCCAATTTCTCCCTCCACTCTCTTTTCTCCCCCCCTATTCGAAAATCTATCACCCCCTCTCTATTTAACATCTTCTTCACCCTCGTTGCTCCCCATCTGTTTCATCGCTATTCCCACCACACCAGCCTTCCTATCTGATGTTTTGGCTTAATGTGGATACTCAGTTGGAGCACTTGTCAAAAAAACAACAGGAAGGAAGAAATTGAAAGTTAATCAGGATTAGTGGAAAATTTTTCCTGATGTGCCCCTACACAAAAACCAACATAATTGAGCAGATGTGACGAGTTGCGAAAATTCTAGTCCAATTAGCAGCATCCATATCGGGTGAACCCGTCAAAGCTGAGTGTATGAGAAAGGAAATTGAGTATAGTTGAAACATGGAATCATTGAAGCCATGTAAAAGTAGTGGTCAAGCTCCCTGCCTGCCAGCAGCTTCCAAGACAGAAGGTTCTTTAGATTTGTCACAGATTTTCGAAAAACAAACCTGTGTACAAACCCAACCCCACGACACATATCCAATACCGCGATGACGATGATATAGACCAAATTGGGAATGCAAAGTTGCAGTTAAATTTGATCTGCTTCTTAATGGGGTATTGGGAGTTGCCTTTACCGGAAAGAGCCGTGAAGTGTCGCGTTTTACCGTTAGCCACACGCACCCTTCACTGATGGCCGTCTGTATAGGTACTTGGTATGCCTTTTGGGTTCAAAAAAATGCCCCTGCTACCTTCAGAGGAGATGAATAAAATTACTCTGCAGGAATAGATGGATTTTGACAGCATACTCGATGATTGTAATCGTCTAGCTCAAAAGACCCCCTGGGACGATGCATATATTGTAGGAAAGAATTAGACAACGGTTTGAGAAATTGGCCAAATCTAATTTGACCTTTTAACCTTGTCAAGAGTGAGTTTGTCTGCTACTGTACGTATCTGGGTTCATGTTGTAGGGTAGGGTCCAAGTTAGACATGTACATGCAATCAAAAGTGAGTTGTCAATTTCAGTTTATCCATCCACAAGAAGCGTGAACTCATGAGATTCCTTGGAATGGCGGGCTATTACAGGAAATTCTGTCCAAATTTTTCAGATATAGCCGCACCCTTACAAGTGCTCTGAAAAAAAAGGGTGCAAACTCCATTGGAAGAACACTGTCAGAAGCATTCAGAAAATCAAGGCTATATCATGAGTTCCCCTGTGTTCCTTGTGGCTCCATGATTTGAGAAGTCATTAAAATTCAGGTTGAGCCTTAGAGACATGGTGTGGAGCTGTTTTGTTGCAAGAAAATGAAGATTGGAGTTGACCAGTCAGTGTGTTATTTTCTAGGAAATTTCAATAAACACCAGAAAATTTATTCTACATTGAAAAGCAACACGGGCGTTGATTTTGGCACTAAAGCATTGGAAGAGTGTATTGTAGCTCCCCAAACAGGAGATTATGGGTATTGGATCATAATCCCCTTCTAGTGTTATTAACAAGATGAAGTAACATTGAATAGGAGTTATAAGTGGGCAATTATGTTGCAAGAATTCCCTCTCAGAATTCATCATATTAAAGGGAAAGAAAAATCTGAGGCAGAAGTTTGTCACGTGTGTAAAAGTAAGGAGAATCAGAGGAGCAAGCACATGTTAGTTGGGCTGCAATCTAAATTTACCCTCGGTATTAATATTTGGTATACTCTTGATGAGTTTGTAATTTTTTTGAAAGTTTTGAAGAAAAGTTTTTAACAGCTTTTTTGAGAGTTGGAATTTTAATAAGAAAATTTTGGTAAATTAGTGTGCCCATGGTGTGCATGCTGATTTGTGTATTTGCAAGCATGTCAAAACCAGAAAGTTGATATTGTGCCCAAAAATGTCAAAAATGTTTTGTTGATGTTTAAAAACGTTACTTGTAGGCCAGCCCAACGGTACAGCTTTGGAACTAATAAGTAGCTGGGGAAGGATGTGTGTATTTGTAAACAAAATGGTTAAAAAAACTTCTGTGCACCACAGTCGGGGTGGTAGGGTAATCAAAGGGATTCTTTAATCATGATGAATAGAGCTGGGTGGAGGATCTAAAAATAGAATTGTTAGTAGACAGGGACATAAGCTAATATTGTGTTATGCTCAGTTGAGTGAATGTAAGGGATCCTGTTTAAAGTTTAAATTTGACATGATTGTTTGTACATGGTAATTGTATAATGCAATGTTGCAGCAGTGAAAGTGATTTCATATTTAATGTTAAAATGAATTGCATGGTCAATTATATTAATTTGAGAACGAATAAAGCATGGCGTTTTGATTTCTTTAAAGAAAGTGATGTAGTTTCCCAATTTCTTGTTCTTATGATGGGGAGGAATTGTTACAGTCAGGAATGTTTAAAATTAAAACCCCATGCTTTGTGTGAAAATCATTATAGTTATTGGTGGCAAATATGAGTTAAGTTACAATTTTAGTTAGTTCATAAATTTGGCAACTGGGCGCCCGAAGGTTTGATAGAGACTGCCTCAGGCGTCTGTAATAATAGCGCCCTCGGGCAGTGGGCCAGTTTTTTGGATGTCAAACAACAACCCCTCGGAGAATCAGTCTGGTGGTTGGAGAGTCGGTCAGGATTCAGGATGAAGTACTTTTCTCCATGTCGCTTCTACTTTTGGTTTGATCTTTGGACTTAGTTTTTACAGCGACTCTGTGGTTGAAGAATAACGCAGTGTGTGGCGGGTTTGGACTTTGAAATGATTCGACTGAAGCTTTGAAATCAAACTTGGTCGCTGACAAGCTTTTCAAACCACGCCTGTGGGGATAGCGTCACTGGCCGCCATGTTTGAATTTTCGTCGATTATAATTATGAACTTTTAAGTCCAGACTCGCCTTAGTTTCTACGCCGTTCCGTTATATGGTTTCTTCGCTATTAAGCAGTTATTTTCCCTACAAATCCCGACTACGGCAGTAAGTCTTACTCCAGTCTCGCCGATAAATATGACTAAACAATTATGGACATGAATTTTAATTTATCCCATGTTGGGAAAGCCACATATTGTGACCACGGGACTGAAAACATTTTCCTCTCTTCTGACGCGACAAATTGAGGTTTTTTCGAGGTTTAAAAAAATTTTAGTGTTTGTTTAGGGTTTAAATGAACGTCGCCTTCTAAATAAGTTCTAGGACATTTCATATCTCACAAAAACTGAATATCATATTATTTTTCCTTAGACTTAAAACAATTTTATGCAATTAGAACTGCCCACCTTGTGTAATTATGTTTGTCATGGATGTTGCTTTGATCCACAACCAAACAGTGGTTCACCTATTGGAAGTACTAGAAATAAAGTGAAGAAATTCACAAAAATTCTGCTTTGTTCAATGATGGTTTTTCCCTGCGTTGTTTAGAACCATTTAGGCTATTATGGCCCGTAGAACAATGACAAAATGTTTTTATACGGCCCCGGTACAATTCCCCCCTAAACCTGGTCGTGCGCAGCACTACGCGCCAATTTCAAATTTACTAATGATAGCTCGTTAAATGCTATAACTTTAAAAGAACTTGTCATTATATTTTACGTGTACATGGTGCCAAGGTAACAGTTATTTTCACCACTTTTCACCTCAAGTAACATTTATTAAAATAAAAGTGCCATTTGTGTATTTTAGGCCTACAGTACGAAATCAGTTAAACGACATAAAATAACACAATCAAACCGACTTCCTTTATCTGAAATTGACCAATACTGCTCTATAAGTTTTATCACGTAACTAGAATTAGCCCTCGACGTTTTACTAAAAATAACATGTCATTGCAATTTTACCGTAATCTGTGAATCCAGTGTAACATGTCTATTTCAATTTTACAGTAACTTTTACAAAAAAAGTATTTCTTATTGTAGTGTAAGTTGGAGTAACATGTTAATTTTTAAAATGGCATTTTAAAACCAACCCTCTTTCAATGATATTGAATACATATGACATTTCAGAAACCAGGAACATTGTAGAAATCAGGATTACACAAGCATTAAAAACACACCCACCACAAATCCACCCCCCGCCTTTCTTTGCATTTAAAATAAGCCACCCCCTACCCTGATAGCCTCCGATATTTTTTTAGTAATTCTAATTACCGTGTTGTTTTAAGTAACCCCTGGACCCACGCATTTCTAATTTTACACCAGTAACTTTCATGGTATGGGCTCGAAGTCCAGACGAAGTTGGTGCTTGTACCGGGACTTTTAAAGTTTGTAAGTGCGCCCCCTCATTTTCAGACCCACAAAATATTTTCTAGTATGCGGCCGGGTAACAGGAAATTTTGCCAAACAT
>JAMKCH010015920.1:0-28751 GCA_023653785.1 Ophioderma brevispina
CATAATGCATCAGGGCACAACTTAACTGGCTGTCATATTTCATCAGAGTCGCTGAACAAAAACTTTTGGATAAGGCAAAGGGGGCATTTGCCCCTTGAAAAAACACACCAAGGAAAAAGTGTTTTTGAAATCTTTAAAGTCACTGTTTAATTTCAAGGTGATTGTGCTTTTCCAGTGATCATAATTATTCGTCTCGACTATGATCATAAAAAGTGGTTTCACAAATGGTGTTGTTTCAATGTTGTATTAACCATTAGTTTCACATTTAGATGGCAAACATGACAAATAGTCCTGTCTTTTATCATTTTACGTCTTTTATTGGCAGTTAATTGGGGGGCGACAGAAGGATGTCTGAGATAAAGAACTGTAGGCCTACAGCTTAGCTTCACATCAGTGAACTAAAGGCCTATTGTGTCTTCACTTGTTTATTTTGGAAATAGCTAAATGAATTATCAGAAGAAACCTTTAACCTTTGTGGAAGTTTTGGTTTGAAACTTCAAAATAGGTGTACCCACTACTAGCTGCTACTTTCATAAAGGAAAAGAATATTGGAACATGCCACAACATGTACTAACACACAGTTAAAATGAGTCTTGCAATATATGCACATAACCAAATAGGCATGACCACATTTTTAGTGCCAGGGGCTGATTTGGGGACACCTGGTACACACACCCCTATTTTTTCCAGAGCACAGGGCACCATGAGAACGCGGGGCACCCTGTAGATGTAGAAAAATGACTTCTTGCCGCACTGGGTGCTTGGGGCCCTATAGATCTATAATAATTTTTTGTGCGTAGCACTAGAACAGTATGTTGACCGTATGTGTATGTTCTTTGTTGTGTTGTTGAGTGTTTAAAATAATTCCCCCCCACTCTTCAGAATTTCAAACCGACTAAAAAAAAAGTTGTCTACCTGCGAGTGCAGCATGCCGGAAAATTTTACAAATTGTGTTGGCAAACGAATAGTGACTGGCACCCCCCCCCCTCCATATTGAGAATTCTTGATCTGGCCCCTGAGAGATATGGTTATGTTTGTTACTAATTGTGTGATATGGTGTCTTGGCGAAGAAGAGTTTCCATATTTTCAATGTCCGCAGTGTTGATTTTATCTCAGGTGTGCGTGTGACAACAAATGCATCATGCACAACCTACTACTACCACCCAGGGGAGGGCGGCCAAGAAATCCTAATTTCAGACGCCGCCATTGGTTTAACACGTAAAAGCGCATCTTTCACAAAAAATTCTGAATTTTTTATATGTTGTCAGGGAATATTTTCTTATTCCAAAACCGTTGGAGTTGAAGAATCAACTCCACTGGAAGGGGTATTTCTGATTTTTTTTGTTATGAATACGAACGAAGAGGAGGTCGTATGTGGGTCATGGGAACACGATGACCGACCCACATCAAAGCAACCAAATTGGTTGTGGTTTGCACTCAGTATTGCTGTAATTTCTTTTCACATTTTGGTGAGTTGCTATAAGAAGAGGATTGGCCGCCACCGCCTGGCCCACTACCTTAGCAAGACCACTCTACATTAGCTTACATTGCATTGGCGAAACAACATCTTCTTACCACCTCACTGATCTCTGTAAATCCAGTAACCTGGATGGATCTCAGACCTAAAACCATCTAGACTCTTGAACAGTCTCACCCACCTCAGGAAAGTACACCAGTATAAAGTGGGGGAAGGTGAGACTGTGAGGGAGGCTATACAAGGCGGTTTGCCTTGTTTGGCTTCAACACACCAGTGAAATAAACAGAAATGATCCCAGACAAATTAAAAAAAGCTCATGTGAAGTAAAGTAAAAGGCTGGTGGCACCTTTCCATATGGTCAAATCTGGTCAAACATCCAATCTCACGACCTTATGTAAAGGTGTATGTTCTTTATTATGACTCCTTTTTAACCACCTTTTGGTTCAAAATTTTCTAGAACTTCACAAAATGGTGAATTTTTTTGAATTTTCACAAATTCAAATGGAAAAAACAAAAAATCTATACCTTGTTACACCAGTTCACTACTATGAGCTTCTATATAATATTCTTGTTTGTTATGCTATATCACTAAAAAATCGTGGTGGTGGTGGTAGGCCTAGCGGTATACTTTGTTCACAACCAATAGGCAAGACTATTTCACTGTGGTTGCTATAGAGTAGTGCAGGCACAAATGCAAGCAACACTACCGCAACAGATGCAGTGTGTGAAGTCAATAGGTGCGCGTATAAAACAAAAATTTCGCAAACGGATAAAAAAAGGGGTGTGTTGGTGGTGGTGGTGGTGGTGGTGATGGTGGATTGGGGTGGATGGGTGGGTTGGTTGGTTGGTGGGTTGGTGGAGGAAGAGGAGGGAGGACTGACAAAATGCTACCACCCATGGACTTGATAGCCCGGGGGTTCATGGATCATTGGTTGGGTACCCATGCTTGTTCCAAAAAGAGTGGGGGCTACCTGCAAATGCTGTACAGTTTTACATCCAGATTTCTATACATGTTAGTGAATACTATTGAGCTACTTTGCATATGAACAAAACTGTGTGTGTGGAGCCACTAAGCTGATTCTGATTTATTCACAGATATCTAGTAGTTATCTCCTATGCTGGCAGCTTTTATCCAAGGTATTGGTGTTGATATGTTACAGTAGAGTATTCATCATACATTTACGAAATAGATTTTAAAAGTCCTCAAACTTGAAAACATTTTTGATGGAAAAGCACAGATTACAGCATACCATTTTGTTACATTCAGTGTATCTGTCTACCTGTATTTTACATTTGGTATGGTGTTGAAATAACTTGAGCTTATTTTTCAGCCTGATTTAGCAGCTGTGCTGATGAGGCTCTGTGAACCTAAGGGATGAATAATATCAACAATTGTTTACCTATTACTCTATTTGCAAAGTATAACAACAGCAGCATTGGTGTGGGTGCTGAAATGTTAGACACCTTTAGGAACCACATGTAAAGTTTCTATGTAAGAGTGTACCTCTCGGTCTAAAATGTGGAATTCATGTTCATGGATTGATCAAACAACAGAAATTAATTTCTAAAGTGGCAATTTGATGTGGGCTGGTCATGCACTGTAAAAATGTTGGTTAAAATATGACACAATGTTGATTAAAAAGGGAATAAGTAAAAAGGGAACAACTCTTTCTGTTGAGCAAAATTTTATTTAAAGTTGATAAATCTGCATGCCCGTGGAGTTTTTAGCTTATATTCCATGCACAACTGTAAGGTTACCCACTTTTGAATACGATTTTACTCAACAGAAAGAGTTGGTCCCTTTTTAAGCAACATTGGGTAATAAATTTTTAGAGTTGTGTAACCATGGACCATTTATGACCTTGTTAAACCGTTGAAGACATCTTAAAGGCTGACTCATCGATTTCCCGATTAGGGCGCAACGTTTATTTTCAAACAAATTGTAGTTTTTTGACCTATACATATGCGTGTCCCTATCTAATCACTGTGTGAAATAACTAGCTCAAATCGAAGTCCTGCAATAGAAAATCACAACTTCTGGATCCGGATTTTAGTTATACACGGTTATCCTATGGCACTATTATACTGTGCATAAAATGTTTACTTCATGACAACGAAAAATTGATTTAGTCTCTAACTTTGGAATTCAGCGTTAAGGTGACTATTTTTAGTTCTAGATGACTATTTTTCATTAACTACACACAAAATTATATTTCCTATCTCTGGTCAGCCTTTTGAATTTTGGGATTCTGACTGCCACCGCCCTTTCTCCTTCTCTTTCATACATCTTTCTTCATTTTCAATGTTTTCAATTTAATTTAGCCCAATCGCCCTTTTTTCCTTTGCGTTCGTTCTTTCTGCCTTTCTCAGAGAAGTCAGTTTTCCCAGATTTTGTTTCTGAGGTTCTAAACTTGGTTCAAATGTTTGTATTCTCATGTGTTTTAAGCCTCTTTTGGGGTGTTTTCTAGCTGAGATTCACGACATTTTTTCTAGTATTTTTTTTTTCAAGTTTTTAGAATTTTTGTGTGGTACCCACTGCCATCTCTGCTTCTCTGCTCCTCTTCTGTCACTTGCAAATGGTACTGCCCATATCCCATCAAACCTAGGCCAACAAATGTATGCACACATGATACTGAAAATAATTTTTTTGAAGATTTTTGTTCCTATGTCAGCATCTTTTGCCGTGTGCACATTTTGGGTTTTCATGGTTACCAGATAGCATGCTAATACCTATACACGCTGTCACAGCCAATGGAAAAATCTGCCAGGTGGGCTGAAAGCCTACAGTTTCAACACAAGTGCAACTCAACCCTGTGGGCCTTTCCACTGGTAAAACACTCTTTAACATTATACTCAAAACAGATTATTCGGTGAACCACAACAAATATGCTTTTTTTAACATGTTAAAGAGCATTTTAAATGTATATTAAATTTGTTTAAAATTTTAACCACCTTTTTTAAAGGGGTTGGAAGACATTGTATGGTTCCTCCAGTCATTTCTGTCAGCTACAAGGTTTTTAAATTTTTATTATCAGTGTAGCCTAGATAAAATAGAACAAGTGGTGACTCAGGGATGCGTTCCCACTATGAGTTTTGTTACCAGGACTGGTACTCGATGCTACAATCCGAGCCCACTTCCCCTTGCCTATAGAACGCGTTTTTAAGCAGTGGACCTCTGACCTACATCCGAGATCGGGTCCAGGACCACCTCAGGTTGGTAGTCTCTCTCGGTACTAGATGTGTACCCAATTCACAGTGGGGAACGTGTTTATATACATCGTATTGGGCCCGCTCAGCATCATCCCACAGAAAACAATGCCTTGGCTGTGGAGCAATGCCGGGGAGCAAAGGACCAAATTAATCGCAAAACAAACCCCCCGCAAAATCCGTATTTTTTTTCTACATTGACTTTCCCCCCAAAACCAAACCAAAGCCAAACACATATACCTGAAGATCTACACATTTTTCTTCCTCATTAGTTTCTCTATCTGTATCATCATGTTCATTAAGTATAAATCACACGATACTGAGTAGATTTGTTTAGCGATAGAGCAGCGGTGAAAGGCACGGGCCTTGACGGACCACCTAACCCTAAACAATAGACTTCCAGGTTTAAACGATGAGGTGCTCTGAAAATGGATACGGTCACACAACGCATCCAGGGATGGCCGATTTCTCAAATGATTAGAAAATGGAGCCTAGTAGGACGAGGTTCTTGTTCGACCAATCAACATGATTTTACAATCACCATTTTCATCAGAGAATCATCTTTGTTTCCCTTCAAGTATCACAGGAGAAAAGAGCAGATCAATTTTTTTTCCAAATAAACTATGATGGACGGAATATAAGGAACAACATCCGGGTAAGTGGGCCCCGACTACAACGGCGTTGGGCACGGATGGAGTACTATATCACGACAGTGAGAACGCGAAATCAACAATGTGGGGGGGGGCCGAAGCCCACTTCTATGTGACTCCTCCACAACTAGGTGTCCGAGCCACATGGATTAATAAAGTTGGGAAACAACCACCTACTTTGAACAGAACCACAGCCAATTGCCCACCCAAGTATTGCCTTTTTTTTTTTTCACTTTATTTTTTCACTCGTCCTTTTGTTTTAGGCTGCAAACTTCCTCAGTCAATTCAAGGGTTGAAAATTGTCAACGTTGTCCCCCCAGAGGGGCAAAAGTCCCCAGTGGATTTACTTCAGTTAAGGTCCGAACTTGACAAAACAATTAACCAAATTTTTTTTGCCTCCAAATTTGGAGGCTGGATTGGTTGAAATTGGGCCCTGAAAACGGATGAAAATGCATATTAACATATGGTTATTTTAATTGAATTATGGTCAATTCATCGCCCGGCTTTTTCAAGGTATCAAAGCAGACAAAAGAGTCGGCGCCCCCAGTCGAGTAAAATCACAAAAGTGGCACCACCTCTAACCAAAGATGGGCTACCAATACTGATGAACATCATCAAAATATGGGCCTTAACCCCCCAAACGCCTGCTTTACTTCTTTATAACGGAACCACAAAATTCGCCGGACGCAAAACCATGAACCTTCCCTGATCCAGTGGGCTCAATATACTCCGCAGAGATCGAACATTTTAAACCCCTTGCCGGGCTGAGTGTGAATGTACGGAAAAAGCGGGGAGGGCGCACCCCTTTTGTCTCGCCGCGCGCCCGCGCCAAAATTTCGCGCCCGTCGGCCAGGACGCCGGGGGATGCCCGTCCGCCCCCACTTAAGCGACGTCCGGTCATCCCTGTCCTCCAGAAGCCCCTTATTCGAGTTAGGCAGAACGAGTGGAGCGAAGCGGAACTCACCGCAAATTATATAAGAGGATCTCAGGAAGGGTGCTGCGTAAACTTTTCCCCCTGCCCCCATCCACGGGTGCCCGCCAAGCTCGTTTGCCCGCAGCTTAGAAGGTGTTGAGGAGGTGGCGAAAAAGATTCGTGAGACCATCAGACCCCGTTCCTCTCTCGCTAGTCCGAATACTCTTTACTTCTACGTCGCTACCCGCCATGGAGGGAGCTTAGCACGCCATTGTCCCATGGTCAGTTGCCGTACGGCGTGCTACTGCTTCCATGAGCCACTGGCTCGGCAAGCAGGATGTCCGTGGGACGGTGAGTTAAGGTCATAACGAGAAGCAAGAGTAGAAAAGGATTTCCGAAGTAGAAGGAGTAGGATGAGATAGACGCACTCGATACGTGTGGCTAGAACACGGGCACGTAGGGATGGGAACGCCTTTCTGTCAGCGATACTTACTTCGCCAACCTGTCCGAGGACGAAGGGGAAAGACAAGCCGAGGAGCGATGGCGGGGAAGCAGAAGACTTCGGTGGTCGCGTTCTGCACACGCTCTTTTCGTCTTGAGACTTGGTATTCTACAACCGATCAGTGGCATTTGAGAGAATTCCATAATATCCTGCAAACAAAACCTCAAAAAATCTCCTTCTCATCCAATCAATCTCCCTGCGTCCCTCTCTCTTTTGTGTTTATAATTACGTTGGTTCATTCACTTGGTAGAGTGAGGGGAGGGTAACTCCGTGTATGGAGGTCACAGATTCGGAATTTCTGAAAGAAACTTATTATCGAAGACGCTGGGCTGGGCCTGTGTGGTAGTTCTCTGATCTGTTTCTAAGGCTGGTCGTCTCTCTGAAGATTTTCCCCACACCCACAGCATTCCACATAACTGTTAGAATACCGTACTCCGAAAGAAATCTCCCTTTCCTAGATATAAGGACAGTAATTCTTCTGGTCTTATAATATACTACTGCTTCGTCTCAGACTGTATAGAATCTTGAAGCTAATGTAACCATTCACACCAATATTTAGATTAGCCTATGGTGCAGCACAACTTTTTGCGGTGAGGAAGGTTAACCAATTGTACTATGATGGTGACCCCGATCAAGAAATAGAGATCATACTCGACATTTGATAGGTCTCAAATCCACAGCAAAGAATTGATTTATAAAATGTACCACCTGACACGCACTGTGACCCAGCCCCCATTTACACCACTCCATTATTGACCTTCCGCGACCCCTTCCCCCCCTCATATCTCATTGGATCACCCACCTTTTGCATGTGATGGCTACTTGGATGTCATGCATGTGTTTTCCGGGCAGAGTCCATTATCTTTATTTGTGACCCCTTTTACAACTTCTACCACCACCCCCTTTTCCCCCTCTGTCCTTCACCATGGGATTGTGTTCCTTCAACACTTTTAAAGAAGATATTTTCTTGCTGGCTTGGGCATTTTGACTTGGAATTTTTTTTTTTTTTTTTTTTTTTTTTTTTTTAATTTGTTCTTTTATTTAATATTTTCCCAGAAATTGGTGCTGGAAGTTTTTTCTACTCGAATGGTTTATTTCTGATGTGTGAGACATGGCAGACCCAAAGTCAAGTTTGTTATTCGGTAGGCCTACTTGATCAAAATATTCATTTTAAAATAACGTTTTTACATTTACTGCACACATTCATGCTTGCTTTGCTTTTGTTTTTTCTCCCCTTTTTTGTATCGTCTGCAAGAATTGCAGAAGGCACATAACATTTGGACCGACTGCCTGATACGGCAATGTTGCCGTGCCGGCAATGGTTGCCCGAACCGTCAGTGTTTTTTTTCGCCACAAATGCATTCAACGCGGTAAATCTTAAAGAGTTGGTAAGTTAATAATTTAATATGGGATTTTTAAGATATAGAAGTAATTGTAAACACAGTCTTTCTCAAATAATGTTTAACTAAGAATACGACTAGAAAAAATATTTTGTGATAATAAAACCTATTTTAAACACAAAATTTCAATAAAAAATCAAAAGTTGACAAATTTGAATTTTCCAATTTTAACACAACCCCAAGGTTAATTTTTTGGTCCTGGGTTAAAGTTGGCGACATAACATACACTGTCAATGTGGGTAAATATGGACTTTCCCCCTAAAAATATGAAAGTCCCCATCTAATAGATCTTTAAGGTTTTCCTCGCCGGCTTCTGGAAATTCTGCAGGGAAAATGCTTGTTTTTTATTTTTTATGTTGCCTGAAACTGGCAAGATACCTACTCTACTACTGAACTTGTGGCCCGTGCTAGACTGGCACCAAATTGCCACTGATCCGGCAGTGGTCGGGGATCGAGGGGTGCGGGGTCGTGATGTCGGGTCGGCGGGGGCCCTGAACCTGATAGATTATACTCTCCTGTCATATTGGAATAAAAACCTTCGGGGCGCTTTAACATTCTGTGTGTGATCTGTGTGTGATTAGTTTACGTGATACTTTTCAAAATTCAAGGTACAGCCTTACAGTGGATTCGGCATTATACCTGCATAACCTGCTCTTTTCGTTTGCGCCTTGGGGATGCAATTCACACCAGCCCATCTCCCTTCGGTCTTCCTCAGGGTTCTGTCGGTCGGGGCCTCTCTTTTTCATAATGTACACATACTGTATCGCATCAATCATCCGAAGCACAATATTGCTTACCACAGTATGCTGATGGATGTACAGCTCTATTTGACATTTTGATCCTAAGATTGATGTGATGCCAAAACATGCTGTCAAAAGACTCTCTCTTTGTATTGATGAAATCAGTGAGTGGATGCGCTGTACCAAACAACTCAAACTGAATGATGAAAAGACGAATTTTTCATCTCCTGTCATCCTATTACAACAAATCGCCTCATAGATATTACCATCATGGTCGGGACAGTGGATGTTCCCCAGTCTCGCAATTAGAAACCTTGGGTCCCGTGTTTTGGATCAGACAATGTCTATGACTGAACATGTCAAGGTCCACATTAAGTCGTTAACTTTCACCTTCGCAATATGTTTACCGGATCCTCCGCTTTATCACATTTGAAAGTTGTCATCATCGTCGTCCTGTCACTGATTTTATCTCGCATTGACAATGCCATCACTTTTGTATGGAATGTCGGCCAGAGATCGGAGTTAACTACTGATATTGCAGAATAGAGCAGCCATGCTGGTGTTCAGAATCTATAGAAGGACAACCAGCCACCCACTCCTTAAGAGCTCCATTGGCTAACCAATTAGTGAGCGCGTTGTCTTTTAAGCTAGCTTCTTACTTACAGGGCATTTCCGGACAATGGCCATCTTACTTGTCCGAATACTTCTCTTTGTATATTCCTGGCAGCCAGGATGCGTTCTGCAGTATGACAATGACGCTCTTCACTGTTTCCCGCACAAAAAGGTCAGGTGGTGTGTGCAGGGTTTTCAGCAATGCGGCCCCCCTAGCCTATTGAACTCTTTGCCATCTCTGTTCGCCCACTGCTCCAAGTCCATTGTTATTTTACGAAATCTCTAAAATTTCATCTATTTCCCTAAGAGGTGATTGTGTGCTAAATGTGTTTTTTGTTATTGCCTCACATGATATTTTAATTGCAGCTGTTTTCTAGTTTTGATGTTCAGTCTTATCTCATCGTATACACATGTATTGTACAAGATGAACCATGTTTTAGGCTAAATAGTAATTACTCTCTATTTTTGTAAGCGGCTTTGAACTCTTGTTTTGTAGAAGGCCTATATCAAAATATCCGTTTGTATTGTATTGTATTGTTTGTCCTGTGGAAATGCTACGCCTTATTAATAGAATTTGCAATGCCGTCTGAGTTTCTGTAAGGGCTACGATGAGGTTACTTGGTGGAACAGAAGCTTGGGTTGATTTGGTGACCTCATGTGACCTTGGTGACCTCATGTGACCCATTCACAAACCGTGACGGCAGACGACATCGCGGTGTATTTTTTACATTTCTATCATAGGGCTATATCTTTAATAATAGCTGTCTCCATCCTTAGATTTTTTGCTGTTTTTGTTTATAACCTTTTTTCCTTCTTTTTTCTTTTGCTTTCATTACCGTAGCCTACCAGATTCACAATTTCTTGCTTCACTTTTTGGTGTTTGTTTGTTAAAGGTGCTACAAGAGAATTTTCACATAATCAGTGTTGTCCTTAAAAATCGAAAGTACTAATTTTTTGCCCAGATGTAAAGCTTTCCTCAAAAATCCCCATCTCATTTCCACACTGGAAAACCTCACATTTTTCCCAAGTTAAAAGAGAAGTGGAACAAAATTTGTGTATTTTCTATTTCAAAAAATGTAAACGGAGAAAAAAATAAATTGTTAGAGAAATCTTGTTTTCCAGGGCCTGCTTGGTTCCAGATGTCAGTTAACGTGCATTTTTGTGTGATGTACCTCTCTGATTACATCTCACTCGTTGAAACTGTAACGGTGTAAAATTGTCGTCCCCTGCTTTGTTAATGGGCGAATGTTAAAACATGCCTAAGGGTGTGATAAACGAGGAAGATCTTAGATATGCTTCCTCCTTTTTGCCAGGGGGAATAGTAAGGTGGGAACCCTAACACAGGGTAACGTAAATATCTGGTAATCTTATAGGGATGGAAATCGCAAGCTTGACCCGCCTGGAGGAGTTTACATGACCAACTTTAAGATTGTGTTGCCAAGTTTATGCATACCTATATGATTACTAAATTCCTTGTTTCTAATGGATGGAGGGAAAGAAATAAATTTTTGAAGGACAAAATTGGCATACCTGTTGTTATCATGATCCATTTATGACCTCGTTAAACCGTTGAAGACATCTTAAAGGCTGACTCAGATATTTCCCGATGAGGGTGCACTTTATTTTCAAACAAATTGTATTTTTTGCATATACATAATGCTTGTCCATATACTAATCACTGTGTGAAATAACTAAGCTCAAACCGAAATCCTTCATACAGAAAATCACAACTTTGTTTTAAAATTCTGGATCCAGAATTTTCGTTATACACGGTATTCTATGGAACTATTATACTGTGCATAAATGTTTACTGCATGAAAACAAAAAAATTGATTTATCTCTAACTTTGGAATTCAGCATTTTAGGTGACTATATTTAGTTCTAGATGACTATTTTTTAATTACTACACAAAAAAAGTATATTTCATAATCTCTGAGTCAGCCTTTGAATTTTGGATTCTTGACTGCCACCACCGTCTCCTTCTCTTTCATACATCTTTCTTTCAGTTTTCAATCATTTTCAATTTTAATTTAGCCCAATTTCTTTTTTCTGTGCTTTCTTTCTTTTCTGCCTTTCTCAGAGAAGTCAGTTTTCAGAATTTTTTCTGAGTTCTAAACTTGGTTCAAATGTTTGTATTCTCATGTGTTTTTAGCCTCTTTTGGGTGTTTTCTAGCTGAGATTCACGACATTTTTTCTAGTATTTTTTTTCTTCAAGTTTTAGAATTTTTGTGTGGTACCCACCGCCATCTCTGCTTCTCTGGTCCTCTTCTGTCAATTGCAAATGGTACTGCCCATATCCCATCAAACCTAGGCCAACAAATGTATGCACACATGATACTGCAAATAATTTGAAGGATTTTGTTCATATGTCAGCATTTTGCAGTCTGCACATGTTGGGTTTCATGGTGTAACAGTATAGCAGTGCTAATACCTATACCACAGCTGTCACAGCAATGGAAAATCTGCCAGGTGGGCCAAAATCCTACAGTTCAACACAGATGTGCAAACTCAACTTGGGTCCTTGTTGACTGTTAAAACACTCTTTAACTTATAACCAAAACAGATTATTAGGTGAACAACACAAATGTTTTTTTAACATTTTAAAAACAACATGTTTAAATGTATATTAAAGACGCTATCAGTGATTTGTCCGAAAGAGTCAAAATATTTAAAATCTGCAGGAATAGCTTTAATGTGAAGGAGAGGTCTGTAGAATTCTCATAAGTTACTTTTCCAACTGAAGAATTGACAGAAAAGGAAGAAAACGGCAGTGTTAAAAGATATGACTCTCCAATTAGTTATGTGTTGTAGTAAGTGTCCGAACGGACAGTAACGACTAATATATCCGATTTGTCCTTATTAGGTCGCTTCTGGCCTTTTCATTTGCAGGATATGTTAGGGTACCTGTACTTCTTACACACATGCAAAAATCCGATTTTTTATTTTTTTTATTTTCGGATTTAGCAAATCACTGATAGTGCCTTTAAACTTGTTTAAAATTTTAACCACTTTTTATGAAATATTCATTAGACATATGGTTCACCAAGTAATTTCTGTCAGCTAAAAGTTTTAAATTTTTAACAGTGTAGGCCTAGATCAGGGGCGGATCCAGGATTTGAAAAACGTCAAAATTACCGGGGGGCTGAAAGGCTAAACTTGTCCAAAATGGGCTGATTTTGCAAGATTCTGCAGAATTACCGGGAGGCGCGCCCCCTCCGCCCCTCCCTAGATCCACACCAGTAGATAAGAAGTAGAACTAGTGGGTGATGAAGTGTTGAAAGACCAGCCAATTTCCCACCAGCTATTCCCTTCAGTATTGCCTCTTTATTTTTTTCACTTTTTTCACTCTTCAGTTTTTTAGGCTGTGAACTATCCTCAGTCAATTCAGAGGGGGGGAAATTTTCAATTTGTCCCACCAGAGGGGGCAAAGTCCCAGTGATTGACAAAACAATTACCAACTTTATTTTGCCCAAATTTAGGCTGGAATTGGTCGAAATTCCCTGAAGAAGAGGATGAAAAGGCATATTTTGATATAAAATTAGATCGATTAAGCCCAAATTAATTGGTCGAGCTATGAGTTGCAAAAATATTGGGCGAGACGCAGTTGAGCCCAATATTTTAAAACTCATAGCGAGAGTGAGACTAGAGAATAACCGATATGATCTGTATTCTTGAAATCGGGCAGATTATGACCTTATTGGTATCTGATCAGTATCGGCAAAATTCTCATTTTTCACCGATTTTCTATACCGATTAAATTAATATAAAAGAGGTCCAAACTTCAATTAAATTGTTCCAAACTCATGACCAAACGGTGAAAATAAATCAAAACTGAAACAATCAATTTATTATTTTATGTACACAAGATTGTGTTTGTTGTTCCTAACTTACTCTTTTGCCATTTTAGTGGTTTACCTAAATCAATCTGTACTCTCTGGCAGCTTTGGCTGTCGAAAACAGCGATGATGGAAAAGTACACATAAAAATCTGAATCGGAATGAACCGATTTAGAAATTTTAAAATCTGTAATCGGTATAACAGATATTAGGGTGATCAGTTAGACAAGCGAGACCAATTAATATTGGGAATAAATCACCCAATTTTATCATTATCATGTTTTGGATCCGATACATTACTGCTAACCAGAAGAGGTACAAATATGACATCTAAAAATATGGCCTTATCCCCTCGTTTTATGTAACACGGTTTACCAAGGGGATGGTACCATCTCTTTGTCCAATAAACCTTTGAAACATTCTTGGTAGGTATTCTACAACCGATCAAGTGCATTTGACAGAAATTCATATCCTCAAAAAATCTCCTGTCCCTTTTTAGGAAGATCAATGGTGGGAGTCACCGATTCAGATGTTTCTGAAACTTTCAAAAGACACTTAGGTTTTCAAAACTTTCCATATAACTGTGTTTTTGTTCGACAATGCTTAGGTAGATAGAATTTTAGAATTACCCCAAAAGAAATCTCCTTTCCTAGATATAGGACAAGTATTCTTTGGTCTTATAATACTGCTTCGCAAGCTGGTATAAGAATCTTGAAGCTATGTACCATGCACCCAATATTTAGATAGCATATGGTGATTTTGAAGGTTCCATGGTAATATGATGGTGACCCAGATCAAGAAAGAGAGAGATCATACTCGACATTTGATAGGTCTCAAATCCACACAAAAGTAATTGTGAACCTGAAAACCTCATTGGATCACACCTTTGCTGGATGCTCTGGTGTCATGTGATCCGGGCGATTTCAAAACATGCATGTAGTTGTGACCTTTTAACCTGGGGTTCACATGGATTGAGTTCCTTCACACTTTTAAAAGAAATATTTTCTTCTGCTTGGCATTTTTACTTGGAAATTTTTGGTGCTGCATGTAAAGATGTGTTGAAATGAGCCCTGTGCATTTATTTCCCAGAAATTGTGCTGGAATTTTTTCCTACTCGAATGTTTATTTCCTGATGGTTGAGACATGGCAAAGACCCAAAGTCAAGTTGTTATTTTCGGTATGCCTACTTGTGCAAAATATCATTTTAAAATACGTGTTCTTCTCTCACATTCATGCATTGCTTTGCTTTTGTTTTTTCCTCCCCTTTTGTATCGTCTCAGAATTGCAGAAGGCACATAGACAGTTCCGGACCGACTGCCTGATACGGCAATGTTGCCGTAGCCGTGCAATGTTTGCCGGACCCGGCAAGTGTGGTGGGGGGTTGTTTTTCCCAAAATGCATTGCAAGCGCGTTAAATTTAACTGAGGGTTGTAAGTTTAATTTAATACTGGGATTTTTAGATATAGGAGGAAGTAATTGTAAACGAATTATTTTTTTCTCAAATAATGTTTTAATCCTACGAATAAAAAAATTTTTGTGATATAAAACGATTTAAACCAAAATTTCAATAAAAAAAAAAAAGTGACAAATTTGAATTTTCCATTTTTAACACAACCCCAAGGTTAAAATTTTTGGTCCTGGGTGAAAATTTGGCGACATAACATACAATGTCATGGGTAAAATAGGGACTTCCCCTAAAAAATAGAAAGCCCCATCTAATAGAATCGTAAGGTTTCGAATTCTGCAGGGGATGATTGTTTTTATGTTGCCTGAACACTGGATATACTGACGGCTACGGCAACATTGCAGGGTCCGGCAGTCGGCCAGAACTGCATAGTTACTCTGGTCTATTGATAAAAAACCTTCGGGAGCTTTACATGTCTTTTATGGTGTGTCTCGTGTGTGGCTGTGGAAATGATAACCCGTATTATAAATTTGCATGCCGTATGAAGTTCATGTCAGGGCTACGATGATATAACTTGGTGGAAAGAAGCGGGTTGATGTTGGTGGACCTCATGTGGACCTTGGTGAACCTCATGTGACCCATTCACAAACCAGTGACGGCAGACGACCAATAGCGGGTTATTTTTTTACATTTTCTATCATAGGGCTGATAATCTTTAATAATACTTCTCCATCCTTAGATTTTTTGCGGTTTTTGTTTATAAATCTTTTTCCTCTTTTTCCTGTTGCTTTCATGTTACCTAGCATTACAAGATTCACAATTCTTGCTTCACTTTTGTGTGTGTTGTTAAAGGTGCTTACAGAGATTTACATATCAGGGGTCACTTAAAAAGCGAAAGTACTAATTTTGCCCCGATGTAAAGCTTCCATCCAAAAATATCCATATGAAAGGATTAAGCTGTAGAAAATGTTCTTTGGTACAAAAATTTGAAATTCTAAAATTAACAATTATAAAAAAAGAAAAATTAAAAATTTTGAAATTGAAGATAGCTGAGCAAATCCAAAAATCACCCTCTTTCTCGCTTTTAAGACATTATGTAGCCAAATACAAGGTAAGAAATCTGATTGAGTGTCTAATTCTATATGAAATTACTATTAGACACAATATTTGGGTGTCTTCAAAATCTCTCGTTGCACTTTTAATGTGTTTGAAAAGAAAAAAAAATACCACCCTGCAATGAAATTAAATAATCTTCCCAATCCATATGATTTTTCTCTCCTTTCCAATTTTACTCTATTTTCCCCCGGGTTCTTTGCTTGCTGACTATATCAGTCCCTGAACTTCTTTGGTGTGCAGTAGTTACTGACATATCAACACTGGAAACATAAATTTTTACCAAGGTAAAAGAAATGGAAAACAAAATTGGTTTGTGATTTTTAATTCAAAAAACTGGTAAAGGAGAAAAAATAAAATTGTTAAAGAGAAATTCTTTTTATCATGCCTGCTTGTTCCAGATTCATTTAACCGTGCCATTTTTGGTGCTTTACATTATCCGATTCATCTCACATCTTGAACTGTAACGGTGTAAAATGTCGGTTCCTGCTGTTATGGCTAATTTAAAAACCATGGCCTAAGGGTTGTGATAACGACGGAAGATCTTAGATATTCTTCCCGCCTTTTGCCGGGGAATGAGGTCGGAAAACACTAAAAAAGGGGGTAACGTACGAAAGTCTGGTAATCTGAGGGATAGGCATCGCAAGCTTGACCGCGGAGGAGTTTTATCCTGACAAACTTTAAGATTGTGTTGCCAATTTTTATGCATACCTAAATGAATTAACTAAATTCCTTTGTTCTAAGGATGGAGGGAAAGAAATAAATTTGAAGGACAAAATTGCCATACCTGTGTATCAAGAGTGCAATATTCAACAAAGCGTGATTTGGGGTCGTCTGTAAGGGCACATCGAAATGCTTTGTACTGTGTGTGTGTGGTAAAAAAATCTTGACCCAAATGCTAACGCACGTCGGAGATTCTGGCCCGAAATCATGCCAGCGACATGACCGGGTCTTATTACTTTCTCATAAGGCAGCTATTCAATATTGTTCTACTACAATCCACAACTCTGAGTTTTTTATGATTCCAATCTCCAACTCTAAAATCACAAATTAAAATCATAAACTAATTTTGTTCCTGGAGTGGGATCGAACCACGACCTTTAGATAAACAAGACGAGCGCCCACAGACACACGCCCACGCAATCCGAGCGGAATGAAGTAGGTTCTTTTGTAATACTTCAATATTAAACATTACGGAATAAAGGCACACTTAATAATGAAGAGCGACTTCCTATGAGACGAGTTGGAAAATATATGCTCCTGGGGCATTGATTTTGGGCCAAAAATCTCCAAGAATCAATGTAACGATAAATATAATGGCCCACTGTTTTGCAAATAAAGAAAAAATAGCTTAAAATCTGTTGTATTGTTGTTTATTTTTTGTCAGATTGTATAAGGCATAACTTTTGACTTGTGTATAAAGAAGTAACAGAGGTTATGGAAACTTAATATTTCAAACTCTGCAGTGTAGTAAAAACTCAAAATATAAATTCACACCATGTGGCGGGTTTTTCCCAGATCGCATCACAAATGTGCCACACATGACCCTTAAATCAATGGGACATTGGGTAATGGACCCATGTTGGTGACCCATGGACCTTGGTGACCCTCATGTAACCTTTGGCCCCATTCACAAACCTCGCCGGCAGAGACACATTAACTGAAGAGTTGAATGTTGTAAGTTGAAGCTTACAAACGCCATTTTGATTATGCACCGATATAACAAAGGCATTCTGATATAATAAGAAAGTGATCAATTTTGGTTTAAAGCATGACAGGTTTTAAATGCCATACAGTAGCTTGGAGGTGCTGGGTAAGCACATGATAAAGAAATAGATTGATGTGAAAACCCATTAATGATGTGCTTTCTAGTGTGGTGGCCCTCGTATAACATGACTGATATTGCAAATAAATAATAATAATACAGAGTTCTTATAACGTGCAAAATCATCACAAGATCTCAATGCGCACATAGTATTAGAGTATAACCAATGTTCTGCCAATGGGAAAGGGCCGTTAATTTTATCTCCCAAGAAATGGAAGAGGCCATACTTGGCCAGGGCCGTACGCAGTATTTATTTTTGGGGGGGTGCGGGACTCGAAAAAGTGACCTTTTTTCGAAAAAAGGGGACCATTTTTGTATTAAAGGTGGACCTAACCCTCTTTAAAACGTCCTTTTTTGGGACTTTTTGAACATTTAACAACAAAAAATGGACTTTCTTGTCAAAATTTCTTAAATGTTGGACCTTTTTATCAAAAAACTCAGCAAAAAGTGGACCTTGTGCCCCTTTGTGGGAATTTGGGGGGGGGGGTGGGACCACACACCCAGCACCCCCCCCCACCCCCACGGCCCTGTACTTGCCCAACATTCGGATCCTTCAAAAATTTCCAGGGGGTAGGACACGATCTGTCGATTTGGGGCATGGGGGAATTTTCCAAACGGTAATTGGGGGAACTGCTAACGTGGAATTAATATGGCAGTCTCGGTCCCAGTGGCATTAAAAAATCATATCGTAAACCTTTGTTCAAAAAGATTAGTATATCATTATAAATTAAGGAACAAATATTGGACTTCAAAATCCGTCGGGGTTAGTGGATTAACCCCGCTGCAAAATAGTGTAATTTCCAATAACGTCATTAGATGTAAAACTATTCCTACAAGGCCTAGTCTTAGTCAAGGCTGTGTGTAACCGTTCGATAGCGTAAGAGAGCCTCCTACCGGTAAGTCTTTGAAACAGACGCACCCGGAAAGTTTATGACGTTTTGAATTTGTGGGTGCGTTAGGTTGGCATGTCCTACCCCCCTGAAATTTGCTAAAATCAGGAAAGGTTTTGACAGTGTCTTCAGTCATATCTGAATGGTCCTTAATTTCAGTTCAGAGATTATTTCTTGTTTCACTTTTGGTAGTCAGTAATTCTACAAGATTCACAAATGGGGAAAGTAGTTTTAGGGTACATGACAGTATCGTGAATCCTAAGGCATGGTGTTTGAATGAAAAGTTGAATCAAGCAAGTTTACATACTAGCTCTTTAAAGCATTGATGTGCCCTTTTTAGGGTGTCTTATTTTCATGGTCATGACAAAAGAAAGACCATAAAGTTTACATATCAAGGGAAAATGACTTGAAGGGGACTTACTGAAAGACGCTTGGGTTTGACAGGCCTTGTAAAGAAAAGGACTCTGCTATTAAAATAATATCCAGGGGCTCTGTGATTGGTCACTTTATCAAGGGAAAATGGGGGGGGGTGCTCATTTTGGAAAAAGTTGGTATACCAATACCAATTATGCCTAAGAATGGGGTGCAGTGTGTATGCATATAATATATGTCTATAATGGGAAATGCAATAAAACACTATAGGCATTGTGCACATGTAATGGCACATGGGGGGGGGGATGTCCCAAATTCCAAAAGCCCACCCAAACACATAAAAAGGGCTAAAAGGCCAGAAAAATAGATTTTGCAAGCAGAGCAAAAAAGGAGAATTTAGGAGAAAACACCTGACGTTCCCAATCGGCCCTAGTCTAAAAAAAAAAGCGGGCCATGGTAGGGAGGGTCAGTATCATGGATACACTGGCCCCGGAATCAGCTTACTCAGGTGAATAAAATCCTGACACCACCAAAGCCATTACTTTTGACTTGTGGACACGCGAAGAAGAAGGAGAAAATCCCCCTTTTAAGAAAAAACAAAGTCGGTTACGGGCTGCACAAAACTATGGTTGGTCCATTTATTTTACTGGTGTTTATACCATATGACCAAATCCCGCAAAATCAGGAACGTGTTGTTGGCTTAAGTTTAGAGGTGTGGGCCTTATATGGCATGGCTGGACGGAAAATGCTGACTTGTGTGAATGTGGGTATTTACATTTTTTGGACATCGCACATGATCTTTCCAAAAAGGCTATCTTCTAAAGAACCAAATAATAGTGGATATTTATGATCATGTAAAAGTAAAAATTTCAACCCCCCCCCCCTCTGGTTATGCCACTGACGGACTCCATGGTATGTGCTATGAAGAGGCCCTAGAAATCTTGAGTAGCTGGGGTCCGTTCGCGAAAAACTCGTCGTTAAATCTATGAGCTTACTCTGTCATGCTTGGGTGGACCAATTTGTCAAACCATTGTACTGGTATGAAAATGTGCTTTTATGTAGACATAGGACATGAGTTAGTATACACTTAAGCGCCCGATTGGTCTATCCACTATCACTTCATCGCGCAATGCTGCAATGAAATTTTACATCGCATACCGCGCGATAAAAGTCTGTATACTTCCGATCGACCAATGTTCTCATCTCGCTGAAGTGTTTGCTTGTATTATTTTATGAAACTAATTCTTGGCAGTTGACATTTTTCATAACAAATTTAGAGAATTATTTACATACTGTTCCGTATTTTTGACGATATAGTTCTGGATTTCCCGCATGAGATCGCAGCAACAGAATAGACGAGCGATATTATTTACGATACTATGTCAAGGTCAAAGTTCTATTAAAATTTGTTATCCATGCCTGTTGGTCAAGTAATATAGGACGGATATTGCCAATAATTATGCATTTTGAATTCTGGCAAATAATGTGCCTGTTCTGGACTATTTGTATTGTTTTACCATTTAAGTTTCGCACATCTTCAATGATTTTGCATGACTTTTATCATTGGTTAATGCCCAGTTTGATGATGACCAGTTAGTAGTCTACCTACCTTTGTATGGGGTTGGCCATACATGCAACATGTAGGATGCGGACTTAGAATCGAATCAGGTGGGGTAAAGCAAAATAATCGCACTAACCGCCAAACATTCTACGATATCCTTAAAAATAAATCATGCCGCCTATGGGATCATACTATTTTTTTCGCACTACACCAAGCTTTTATAATTTCCTTTAATGTATACTTCTTGGATAGTATTGTTGTTGATTTATCGGGTCTGATAGGGAGATTTTTTAAGAGTCAGGTTCACTTGGTTTTCATGAGGTCATCGCCCGACCTTGGTTCCTAGAACAACCAATCAGAGAATTTTCGCGACCGCGATATCGCCGAAGTTGTACAAAATTCAACTCTCCGCGAAGGCTCAGCATCGCGCGTTAGAAATTCTTTCGCCGATGCAAAAAAATCAGGGTCAAGTTCATCGCAGCCGCGATATCGCGGACGCGAATGGAGTATCCTCGGGCTTTAGGGTTCGCATAAGCTTGCGAACGGACCCTTGCTCCTGAGGCATCTTTCATTTGATCCCTGACGCTCCATCACACCCATGACTTAGCTGTTTTGAAGTTCATCGTTTTATGTAGTCGCCATCATAGATGATTTTTCCATCATCTTGCTTGCATCTGGAATCTCTTCCAGAATATGTAGGCCAACATCCCACATCTGGAAAAGAGGGCCTTTTTCAAAAAAGAGGTTCATCTCTACTCTCTGCGCAACGATCCTTCAATACCCTAATTGGGATTGTTTGGCTGTTAATGCCCTGATATGCTTAACATACAAAAAAAATTAAATGTGGGGGGGGGGTGCTGCAAACATGCCAATTTTGTTATAATTATAATCATGGGGGTTGGATTTTTTTTTTCGCAAATTTTTCTCAAATTTGTTTTGAAAATTAATCAGATTCCACAATGGGAGCCAACATTTTTAGAAATTGTTGGAAAATAGTCCAATTTCCATCAAACGAAGCTCCAAAATTATCCAAATTGGAAATGGCAAATTGTGGTTAATTTGGCCATTTGGCCACAATCTGCATATTTGGCTAGCTATGGGTCCCTTTGCAGCAAAATTGGTATAGATAGGGTGCCCCTACTTCCAGATATTGAGGCAGGTCCCTACTCCAAACCAAACTTGGAACCCCCTCCCTGTCCAACTCTCCTCTGCATTACTTGTAATGTAATGATCAGGTAGTCTCATTTTGCTTGACTCATTTCTCTCTAACTTTATTATGGGCTTAGAGGGCTTAATTTAAAGTCTTTTTGCCGTTTTCTGTTCTTTGAAGGAAACACTCTGTAAGACAGTGAGAAGAAAATGGTAGACCCATGCCCGGACCTCTTGTTATCAGGGAAGCATGTCCATTTAGCCAAGTGACCATATGGGCTATGTCCATCATAAGTGAGGGCAAAGAATAAATATGGGTTAACGAGTGTTAAAGGTGCAACAAGAGATTTTGAGGCACCAAGAGTATGTGTCATAATAGTAATTTCAACTATATTAGACCCTCATAGATTTCTTGCCATTGTATTTGACTACGTAAATATCTTAAAAAGAGAAAATGGTGATTTTGATTTGCTTATATTTCAATATAAAACATAGGCCAAATTTCGTGATTTGCTCCAATACGAAATCAGAATTTCACAATTTTTTATATTTTTAAAGTTGTTTCTTTTTCATTTTAATCTTTTCAGAAGGGGGATAGTTTTTTATGGAAACTTTTACATCAGGGCAAAAATAAGTACTTTTGATTTTTTAGGGACACCTCATAGGTGAAATCTCTTGTTGCACCTTTTAATTTCCCCATGCCTGATTCACTTAAATCTTAACAGAGTGGTACCCCAGGATCATCAAAGATTGTTTCTGTCTCCAAGTAGATTTTTTACCTTTCCCCACTTGCAAGGTTTTAAGGAGTGAATCGAAATTTTAGCTTTCTCCACTTCCAAGGTTTTAAGGAGAAAGCGATGCCATTGACCTGTTTTTGTGTTTGAATAGTAGCCCCAAGTTAAACACAACAACCATAGGCTCTATTGGTTCACTGTCACTGTACATCTTGATAGTGGGTATATCTAGGTGTTTTTTGCTTCCGGGAGCATTCAGCTTTAATTGTGTTGATGAACTAGATTTAAGCCTGCATTTCTTAATCATTTATCAGAATTCAGAATCATTATCGGCTAAAGATTTCAATTATGGTCAATTCTAAAAGAGACAAAGAACGCGAAAATGCTCACTCGTTCTCCAAATGAGAAAATGGAAAACTACAGAGGGACAATTTTTATAATGCAAGTTGTTATTAAAATTGAAAACATAGCCAATAAACTGAGAAGCTCCAAATGGCTAGGGTAATAGAAAGCAATAAAGGTATTGGAAACTATTCTCAAAGTCACAATTTGGCGATCGTTAATGTGCCCGCAAAAATAACAACCCACATGAAACATCCCTGTTGAAGCCACATGACTGGGTTGGTTCACTGATTCACAAATCTTATACTACATTCTTCAGTCCTTCAACACCTACAGGGCGGCGGATCCAGGGAGGAGGCTCGTGCCTCCAGGTAATTCCTTGCAATCTTGGAACTCGCATTGGACAAGTTACAGCCTTTCACCCCCCGGTACTTTTTGACGTTTTCCAAATCCTGGATCCGCCCCTGCATTATGGCATTGCCATCTTTGTCGCCATGTTTGTTTAGTTGGCAGTGAGGGCCGGGGACCCAGACTAGGACAAATATCGGGCAATAATATGAGTCCATTATGCAGCGTACCGTGTGCAAGACATCTCCCGTGTCTGCTTCAACCAGGGCGACATGCAGAAAAAGTCAAAATTTCGAAAGATTGAATCTATGCATAATGAATGCCGCAAGTTTAATCTGACTAGTACATACCCCTATATCCAATAATAGGTTTAGTTCATAAACCACCAGCAATTCACTAATATATTTTATAGAAGGGTGGGCCTCTGATGCATGATTTCTATCAGAATCTATGTAATGATTCGAACTCACTTCAATGCCACGGAGAAAGTAACTTTAAATATTAATAGAAGCCCGGAGAAACTGGCTAGCACAGAATTAAATGACGAAAACTGTCAAAGTCCTCAAAGAACCTCGAAACAAAGACTGAAAATATCATTCGCGCTCTTTTCTCTGGTATCCATGTGAACACAGTCCTCTGTGGCCCATTTGGTATTTCCTCATGCCTAGATAGCGAGAGGTCCCGGGTTCGAGACCGTGTATTTTTCATCTTTATTTAAGGTGCATGTTCCCGATCGTCTTTGGACCCCTTATATACCCGGAAGTAGTATCGATGTTGATATCAGATGAAAGTCCTTATTTTTCTTATTGTCGCCTGAAATTTGAGCCCTTAAATCCATTTTCATTCCCAAGATATAAACAAAAAAACGCCGTTTTAGTGGTTAAACCATCAATTCGGCACAGTATTGAATAGGGCTTTGCAACAATTGCATTATTGCGTCTACCACAAAACGCAAGTTTTGTTTCCCACGGTACTTGATGTGTTGTATGTGCAAGTGCCAGTCTCTCATATCAGTAGAAGAACATAATACACATAAACGGAACAAGCACCTTTAATTCTCTTCGCCAGTTTCTCCGCAAGTCAATATGGTACCAAATCCAGTTTAAACCTTTGCCAGAAAAAATTGTATACTTATGATAAAATGTTTGAGAGATGATTAGAAGAAGTGTCCTATAGAAGATTATAAAGTTTGGTTTTAATTGGGGGCCTGTGTCACTTAGATGCTATATCCATTGGGGTTGCTCTAAAGCTTATCAGATTTGACAGGGCATGGATACTTTGCCTACAACAGTAAGAATTTGCCTCAGTAAGTTCTGCTAACAAGCAGTAAAGAAATGAACAATAATAGTGGTTTAGTAAGTCATTTGCAGGTCACCCTGCTGACGAGATTGTGTGTCAAAGAACAAGCACAAATTATACTAAGTCTATAATGCCTACATCCCACTAAGGTATAAGATTCCCAGAAGTCTCAAT
The DNA here is from genome assembly GCA_023653785.1 of Ophioderma brevispina. Taxonomy (NCBI): domain Eukaryota; kingdom Metazoa; phylum Echinodermata; class Ophiuroidea; order Amphilepidida; family Ophiodermatidae; genus Ophioderma; species Ophioderma brevispina. The sequence goes on from JAMKCH010015920.1 coordinate 24,550, forward strand.
GGCTCCTGACTTAATTTTCTGCCACTAATATATAACAATAATGCTTTAAAGGGTCCAGCTAATGTCAGTGACCATACGGCCCTAAAATTTCTTGCCTGAAAAGTTCACTACACTTGCTTTCCATTTATAACTGTCATATAACCTTGGTTAAGAATAGCAAAGTGGTAAATCAGAACAACAATAGAAATGTGCAAAATACCAATTAAGCCATATCGTACCCAACCAATCTGAGCCTTGAAGGCAAAAATACCATGCATGCAGGGTTTGTCACTCCACTCCTAGTTAGCTGAATTGAGTTTGCCTTACTCTGCCATCAGGGGAAGCTACTCATTTTCAACCTTACAATCGCAGAAGAAAAAAAATTGGCACTTAGTCCAGTGAGTGCACAAAGGAGGGTGGGGTGCCCCCCCAGTTTGGTTTGCCAGTCAGGGGAAAGATCCATTCGCAAAGAATCATGTTATTATTAAAGTCTACATTTAGGCCAGCACTTGCTTTAAACATTTATTTACCATCCATTTGGGGAAAATTATTCTTGTGCTCCCTCAAAAGATCCTGCATATGTTACGGATATACTGCTAAGGTTTGAGCTGATAATAACACTCTTCCAATTTCTTTTCTCTTTCTTTTTCCCTTTCCCATGGTCCCATAGGCCACTATGCTGTCATTTCTGTCCGTTTACGGACATAAAATACAAAACTGCGAATTTCTTACAGATACGACCGAATTTGCATGTAAGATTAGGTAGGCCTACGTATACATGGATTACTAAATGTAAACAGTTTTTGTACCCGTTCAACGAGGCGTTGCCAGGATACACCTAACAATCAGCAATACTGCTCTGTGAGGATTATTGGAGCAAAAAAGATAATTGACCGGATGACGCCAATCCACAGTTTTCGGCGGTGGGCCTAGCCTTTGGGCAACTATGCCCACCATACAAGGCAGCATGTGCTGGATGGCCGCCAAGCTCTCCAGAGCTGACGCCCTTGTAGGTAGATCTTCTTTTTCGTTCTACCAGGGTAACCAGCTACCCTCCTCATCAGATTTCCTTAGAAAATCGTTGGGGGTGACGGTTTAGCCACCGAGAACTCGGCCCTGGGACAGGTAGTACTGGTTACCAGGATACCAGTTGCAGGCCCTAAATAAAAAGGAAACCTGACCTGACCATCAGATGATCAGATGATATAAAAATCTCAGGGGGACAAGGTTGTGGATCACGACATACCCTTTAAGATATTTGTGCCAGTTAGCCATCACCCAGTCTCAAATGTGAGTCCCTCCCCCAGGATTTCTTTAGCATGCCATAAAATGTAAATGGAATGCTGACTAGTTGGTACGTAGAAGAGATTGATATTTTGACATAACTTGTAGCCAGTGGTCCTATCAGTTGTTGGTAACCATAACAACCCCAGGCAGGATGCTGTCTGCATCAGTTTGGATGGGGAGCAAAGAAAACAAGATGAGTGATGTGCTCCCTCACCTCACTTGAAGTCACTTCAGTTTTGTGTTTCAGTCTGTCTTGGTTTTATGCCGGCAGAAGAGTAATCCTGAATTGACCAAACCTCAGCGTGAGACTCAGTTCTTTATTGTGTGTGTAAAGCCCATTCATTGTTTACACTTCTCAGCTGTTACTGATACTGGCAGTTGAGTTCAAGAGTCTCATTATTTCCATGCTATGACCATGGTCAGTGATATTATACATTTACCCTACTTGCACCACTAGTGATAGTGACATTCCCCTGCTTGCACTAAATGAGGACTAGTCCTAACCTAACGGTAGATATTTAACAGTTTTTCTGATTGGTTGAGGTCAGATTGATTGCAAAAGTTTGCTTGATTGTCATGCGATTGCACAAATATTATGGTGAGTTTTGTAAATAAAAGATTTACACTATATTTTAAAGCAAACATACATTGGTAAGCCATTCCAAATATGAAAAAAAAAAAAACAGCTTAAAAAAATTGGAGGTGATTCTTTCTGGAAATGTCCTCGTGTCTCTTTAAAAGTGTAAAAATCATCTTATTTCAATCAGGTTTTTGACTCTTGGACATAATAATTCACCTAAGTAAATATTCTGTTTCAATAAGCTTTAACTGTTCACAGCCTTGTTCATGGCCGATATTTGTTCTGCACCATGTACCATAAAGTAATGTCATACGCGCAATTGGTCGCCTTATTCTGTCACTGACTATAATGAGATTGCACTATTACGAATTATGAAAAAAGATGGTTGGACACCTCTGCCCTCAACCCTAACCCTTCCTTCAGAGTTACCGCCAGTGATTGTAATGGGAGGTTAATGAGAGTCATGCAACCAGAACTATTTGACACACTCTCAAAGCAGATTAGTCAGCAGGGAGCTCACCAAAATGATTTTTGGAGAACTCACCAAAATGATTTTTCAAACTTTTGACAAATTTGAATCAAATTGTATCAAAATTTTATCATTTTGATACCAAAATTAATGTTGGCAAACATCTTTGTGGGCTTCCCGCTGACATATTTACCATATCAAAATGCTGTAAGTTGTTCTAAGTGTGTAGCCATCCACCCGCTATAAAACTAGAGTTATACTGCACTCTGAAGTACTTGTTATTAGAGAATAAAGGTATGATTCTGGGAACCGGTATTCTCTTTACGACAAAATGAAACCAAGGCGATACCATTATTTTAAGTGGAAGAACGAGGCCGGAGGCTGAGTTCTTCCACGCAAAAATAACGGTGTCGCTGGTTTCAATTCATCGTAAAGAGAGTACCGGTTCTCAAAACCATACCTTTATTCTCATTCTTAAACAGCTTTATAATTTAAGGTCATCTTTAACCCAATTTTGCAATCCTTATGGCTTAAATACAACAAGAAAGGACTGCCAGCATCCAGTGACAAAAATCAAACAATGAAATCAAAATATTGTAAATATGCAGCCCACAGTGTACTACCTGGGTTCAGTTGTCGAATTGGACCCGGCCCGGGCATCAGCCAATGAAATTGCTTAAATTTTCACAGCTGTTTAAAGTTGCCCTTCCAGATCTTATCACAAAATGTGATTTGAAAGACACATTGAAATGTTGAGAAAAATGTTTTTTTATCTATTAGAATTCTTACCAATGTATTAACTTATACCTGAAGTAAATAAGTTGGAGTGAGCAAGTCTCTTTATCTACTGTCAAGAAAATGACATCATTAGTCTTTGATCACAATTGATCACAAAATGTGCAATCAAACTTTTGCTCAGTGTGAACAGTTCTATTTTCTTTGATTGCTGCTTTGTTCATTTTTTACCATTTCTCAGAGTCTCTCTTTCTCTTCTAGTAAGAATCACTCACTTCCTCTACCTTTAGTATTCCAATCTTATTTCTTTTCAGTTCTTTTCAATATTATTTTCCGCATGCAATAATCCTTCCCTTAAACATCCATCTCCCACCCTACACCACCAAATAACATAAATACATCTCAGCACGCGCATCAGTCAAATAATATAGTTGCAAAGCTACCTTGTTTGCAACATCATCTTTGTTATTTTTAAAGAAGTCATGCTCTGCAAACCCCACACAGAGCACATGGGCACGTGTGGTATTCCGTCTTCAAGGCATATGTGTGGCTAGGGTAAACTGACTATCGGGCGTACACCACATAGCTAGGGAGGGGGCACGTCGGTTTGCGACAGATGGACGCTTTAGGCTAACATAACAAGACACATGCTGTGGTGACGAGTGGTTAGCTTTCAGCAATTGTTTGTTACATCTTTACATTCCGATGACTTTTGTTTGAGATGAAAATTTTAAAGCATGGAGTCTGACCCGTCTTTCAGATACCAAGAAAATTCCACTTTTTGTTGATAAATGAAGTATTCATTTTGCTTCAATGACAGCCCAGTATTACATGCATGGTCTTTGTAAAAAAATTCTCAGGTTTTTTGCCAAGACAAAATTTGTGTAAAAATGGACTGTTTTATGCTTGTGTAGCCTAAATATATGCCACTATCTTGGGGGTGCTTTCAGGGTGCCCCACCCCCATGCCAAAAACATGCAAAATTGGCCTATTTTTGGCTATTAGAGGTCATTCCGCCCCCGGGATCTTCAAAAAGCCAGGTCTGGATGCGCCAGTGATAGGCCTGGTGTGATGGGCTGGGCTCATTCCAAAAGAGTGAAAAATCCACTCTCCAACTGAGTGAAATTTGTAAAATTCACTCAAAAAGAATGG